>JAHZNJ010000620.1:0-10108 GCA_027744475.1 Lepidocyrtus cf. sotoi NNG-2020
CCGAGATTATGATAAGCTCAGAAGAAAATGAAGAGCAGTTGGAGGCTACGACGACATCCTGGGTCACCTTGCCCCTGTCCACAATGCAAAAGATTCGCTATAGTCAGAATCCGTCAGTGTCTCAATGCAGTGTAGAAATCTCCTTATTCTTGGAGGGTGTGACAGGAAGGGGTAACCACAAGTGCTTGAACATTCCAGAAAAGAAAGAAGACGGTACTACTACGACTACTCCTTCTGATCAACAGAAGAAGTTTAAATGCCAAACTTGTGTTCTCATTCCAGTCCCTAATCATAAACCACGGGAAGTAAAAGTTGAGAAAGAACAAAGTGGCGAATATTCCAATAAGCCACTGTCCAATTCAGCGTACTTTCTTACCTTAAAATGTACTTGTATGGGATCTCTTCCCGTATCGTCGAATAAAACAGTGATCTTGTCATCCATTCACAACCAGTTGAACAAAAATGCTGAAGATAGTCAAAGAAATCAGCAAATTGTGAAACTCTTCTTAGGCGCTTTGAGCCTCTTCCCCTTACGAGGTTTGAGATACTTAATTATGTCAAAGAGGTGGGGAGCAGAATGTTTCATTTATGAGCAGTTTCGAATGCCCGAGATCAAGTGTGATGATGATAAGGAGAAGGAAGAGCAAAAACTTAAACTGTTTGGTCAGCAACAAATATCTCAAATCGTTCCTTTAGTAGGGTTGCAATGGACGTATACACGTAAGGGAAATAAAATTCAATTAAAAAATGCATTGCGCCTGCATTTCAGTTATAAATTTTCAAATTTTATTTTTAGTTGCTTCCGCAGCCACCCTGCACTGTCATGACGGGACCGTCATTATGAGTTTAATTTCAAATTCTGGAATATTGGGCCCACTTTCTCAATGCAATCCGCAGGAGCACGCGGAAAGAATTACGAAGGGCTTCACGGAGGAATTAGACAGGTTATCGGATGACGCGGAAGACCACGGATTTGTCAGTATTCCTATTGCCTAGATTAGATTGTTTATAACCAAATCGTGATGCAAATATGAAATGTTTATTTATGCTTATATGTCAAAGAATGATCTTGATCTTATAGAAAGTTTAATATGTCCACACAAATAATATGAATAGGTATGATTTATATAGATTTAAACTTAAACTAATATAGACTTTGTATACTGCTTTTAAGTATGTATGTAGTAAAAACTTAGGTGTAAACGAATCTTCTTTTGTTTATAAAAAGCACCCAATTTATTTTCTTTTCAACATAAATCGAACAAGGTGAACTCATGTAACTTCATCATCTCTGCTTTTAAACTTTTTCTTAGTTACTTATTCGGGAAATCACAACAAAATTTCTTCCCTAGTTTTCTAATCCTGGTAATCTACATCAAGAAATGACATTAAATTAATTATTAACGAAACAACTTCAACAACAAGAACAACAACAAAAGCCATGAATGAACAATATTATCTTAAGACTATTAAGTTTTTTTCACAATTGTCTCACACGATGCACGACTGCCTCACGACGAAGGGTTAAAAGAATTATCAGATACATTATTTTCTTAGCTATTTCTTCTTAACATTATTATGCTTACTCGTACACTTAAATTATTATCCACTTAGGTAATTATCTATTTAATTGATTCTTCTGTGATGATGGCAAATATACATTTATCTTCAATCTTTTAACGGATTTTGCCAGGACCAATACTACATTAACTATTTACAATTGGCCCATCAATCATTCGTCATAATAGTCTATTTACATTAATTCAGGAGCTGACTTAATAATAAATTATTGTTTATCCCTATATCATTTGTAGGCAATTTCACAGTCACATTTTATTTTATATAACTGTCATCGTCAAATCTATGACTTTACTTTATTATTTAGACTTAGACACTACTATTTACACACAATTTCATTTTGGTTACTAAATAAATTAAAAGCTAGTAAGAATATTCATACTTACACTTCTAGGACTGATCGTTTAGCCCTAAATTACAAACCTTACGCAATTATTTGTAGTAAGAAATTTATTTGATTGATAATCAGGATACGATTAATTACCCTTAAGAATAATCAAAGCCTCATTATTCAATTTTGCTGCACTGCATAGGTGTCACTTTATCTTTATTATCTTATTAGAGGAAATCGTGACGAGAATCGAAAGCATGTTATCATTGATATATTATTTTCATAGTTAAATATTAACTTAATAACCTTTGTAAATACTCTGATGCAAATTAAAGTTTAAAAAACCATTAAGCCTAATCGTAAATTATATTTATAACTATTTTTTAATTTATTGGCAGCGGCGTATAAATAATAGTATGAATTATTTACAAGATTATTATCTTTTCATTGTATGTAATCAATAATCATTCATGGTCAATCCGACTTGATTAAAAATCTTGAATAACTTTGGTCACCAACTATTATTCTTACTATTATTAACTATATATTTATTTTGTTACCGATGATTTAAAGAGAAATTTCTAAAAACGTACTTGTCCAGAAAAGTACAAAGACGCACATTATAAAATGTAAGGTTCAACTAGTTAGCGTATTTGACCTTATTTTCAAAAGTTATTAAATTAATTATTATTACTTCATAGTAGTGATTCAAACCCATTGAAATAAATGCCCACAATTTTTCTCACATTGTGTATTTAAAAATCTTAGCACATTTTCTTCAGTTATTTTCTACTTCAAAAGAGCACTGCTTGATTCTAATTTGTTTCTAATTAATTCTATTCTGATTAATAATGATGACATTCACTAACTCGGTATTAAAAATTAATTGTATGAAATATTTAAAACCGTAGCATAAAAGTTATTATGTAATCAAAAACATTTAACTCACCTTCACAAAAATTGAACAAGTTTCAGTGTAAACAGTAGAAAAATTGATCGTGAACTATTATGACGTTATTGATACTTTCACTTTGTAGGATAACTTTTAGAAAGAAGTGTTTTTTTAAATGAAAGCCAAGAGAGCTAATTAAGCCAGAACATACAATTACACTCAATTTTATCAAAAACCAATTGATTGGCAACCTTTTTTAAACATGAAAGTATCTTACATAAACTATAGAATCGGACTAATAAGCATTAATTTGTAAAAACTATTTTGTATAATGTACATAACAATAAAGAGCAGATTAAATAGTAAAGTGAAGGTACGATCAGTCTCATGATGAAATCAGCGAATAATATTTAATATTAACAAGTTAGTAATGATGATATTAACTAGTTAATATTTACGTACGGCAATACATTCTTCTGTAACAACAAAAAAGTAATAATCATAATAGATATTTTAATTTACGTATGAAGTTATATAATATTTTATTATTTAAAAAAATCGAGACAATGAACAAGCTTGTTAACTGAACAAAACAAGGAAATTAAAATTCAAAACACTTGCTTGATTCTTTGATGTGGAATCGGTATAGGTACAGCGCGTGAAGTTAAATGAATCGTGTAAAAAAAGATCGATACCAATTTTACAATCAATCATAAACATACTGCCACTTGAAAAATCTGTGCTAATTAGAATGATTCTGCTTAACTTTTGGAAGTTGTGATACCTTATTTCAATATTATATAATAATGTCTAACATCTAGTTTGAAGGAATTCAATAAATTAATTTGTTGATCGTAGATATAATTAATAGACGTAAAGCATTCTAAATTACACAAGAAGAGATTGAGCAATTTCATTTCATTATCAAATTCTTACCTTACCTAAATTCTCAATATACGTAATTTAATTCTTTACTTTGCAAAGGCCTTTACACATTATAAATGTTTTTTTAGTAAATCAATGTAAAGATAGAAAAAAAGAATTATTTTTTTTATAAAAGCTACAGTAGAACTATCTATCATCACTATCACTAGCCTTTTAAACGTTCTTATTCAATTTACGATGCCAAATCGCATATAACTGCTGTGTTAATGGAGTTTATTATTATTTGATTTTGATTATATTATAAGTTGGTATGGGCATTACAAAAGTCTGATTAATCAAATACCTTAAACTTGAATCTTTGTTTTTAACTTTATTAAAATTAACTACTCATTTTCCAAATTGTTCAATTATGTAAGGCTTTCTAATTCATTTAATCTAAATCTTCGATAGCACGAAGAAACTTTCAATATTGATCCAGCAGTAATAATCATGAGCCGAGGATATTGTATTTCTGTAAATTATATTCACCGCTATTCACCGTAAACATTTAAATATTAGATTAAGATTAAATGTTCAACATAGCAGCTAAACTTGATATAAATTATAAATTAAACCTACTTTAAGTAAATGAAACTTATTCTGCTGTTCAGTCCACAAACACTCATCACAACGATTTTAAATTAGAACAATTAACTATTTTTTGTTAACTTTCCTATATAAAGAAATCGATTATCCTAAACCTTAATATTCTTCATATTATGCTTTGGGTAGATAATGCTAATTCTAATAATCTGAACGCTACTTCGTATCTGGTTTGTTTAGGCATAATGTTATTCCTCCCTAAGAATCTTTGTTTTTCTTTTTAAATAGTATCCAACTGCTAATTGATTTTATTTATTACTGGTTATTTTTTTAAATTAGGTAATTGAAATAGTTAAGGCAGGCAGTACGTTTACATTATTCCAGTGTAAATTCTTAAACTATAACGATATGACTATATTTATTCTCTACATTTTCATCCCCAAGTTTATAGTATTTAAAGATTTGCTTAGCACTCGGCACTACTCATTAATTGCAACTGTAGAAAAAGCTTAATAATTAGCCTCACATAGTCACATTTCTTTTAATTTTGTAATCAATTTCTAATGATATTTCGTTTTAAAATGTCTTTCATGTCAATTTATAATTATTCTGCAACTGCAACGTTTTGTTTCAGTAATCTAAATTATAGCACAGTGAAAGTTATTTCTGCGTATATAGCAAAATTACATAATGTTTTTCTAGGGTCTTTCAGGTTACTAGATTAGATTCACTATTTCATTTGACCAAACCGTTTTAAAACATCAAAGCTAGAATACAATACGAAAACACTAAACAATGCGTTTTGCCGGCAGATAATCTACACTTTGGCGATGACTATACTATGACCGCTTCCGTCGTTTTCAAAAATGCTTGTATTTACAATACATATTATATCATAACTATTCTCACTAACTTCAATTTACTATGTTTATTACAAAATGGCTTAGTTGACTGCGCTGGGTTAATTGAGACAATGAGGCTTTTAAGTTACCAGAAAATCATAAAAAATACCAAGACACTTGCTTTTGCTTCATTTTCATTACATAGATTTCATTGCATATAAAGTTTCCTGATCAATATATAGGGTGTACACCAAAAGCAAAAATGAAAGATGGTTACCACTTAAATGTACATAAAATTCGAAATTCTAGTTACCAAAAGTGACTTTAAATACACCCCAAAATTGGTGTAAATAATAATAATAGTATGTAGTATAACGTATCTACAAACAAATTAATATTTGACAATTGACAACAAACTGAACCGAAGGAAAGATAGTCGACAACATTCTTAAAAGTTAAAAGTAAATGCTTATGAACATACAATACATGATATAACTACAACAATAACACTCTTTATTCTTATTCCTATATAATATAATAGCATTTAAATTATGTACAAATACTTATTTTTAACTCAGCATAGTTATCTCATCTGAATCTGCCCTTGAATCTACCCTAACAATAACGATTACAATTTTATTTCGCCTGTACGAAAGTATGTAGTTGAGAGAAAGTAAACTATAGATAAGAAACGATTTTACGACGCTCGTGAAGGTGGCAACTCCGGGTTGAAGGTAATTTTATAGTATTGATGAAAGTAATTGGTTGGAGCTTCTCCAAAATAATTGTAAAAAGATGAGCCAATTTGGAAGTAAAGAGGGTAAGTACATTCACTTGCCATGTCGACCCGCCACACAACAGAAGAAGATGTAGAAGGAGGAAAGAATTTAGGTTGATTTTTTTCAGTAGGTGATGGGAATCTCCAAAGTCCCTTTGGGCAACCACCTTGCGTCATCTAAAGCTTCCAACAGGTCATTCGAGCGATTCAGAACTTCACCATTCAAACGATCCACATCAATGGGCAGGCTGTGTTCTGTTCAGGCAGTCATCATTCATTCAACGTATTGATTGCATTGTGATTGAATCTTAATCCTTTGGTAAAATTAGAAAAAATCAAGACAAAGATAGGATGTCAACATACAAAAGAAAAAAGAGGCTTGCAAACACAAACTAGCCATTTCCTTCACTGCGTGACAATCTCACTACTGCACTGATTATTTGATTAAACGTGAATAAATAAAAAGTGAACCTGATTGCTACTAACAAAGTACATTTAAAAAGATATGATATTTTGCTCAAGGTTGAAGGTCGAGCAGTGTCCTACAAAAATCGCATGCAGGCAAGATTAGAGCGGTTGCTTAAAATATCAGAAACTATGAAACCAAAAACTGACAAAAGCTACATTGTTTTCTTCCTCCTTCTCCTAAGACTAATATGATTTGATTTGCAAACTTGCTCCCTATTCGAACAACAGATTAATTAAACCCGAGAAAAACTTTGTTAATCACAATGAGTTACATTCAATATTTAAACTAACAACCTTTGTACGTATCGGGTTCCGTACTCATTAATTAAATAGTTTTTCTTTAACATTCAAAGCAAATTAAAACTTCTCCTACCACATGAAAAGCATATAAAAAATGTACGACAGAATCAGGAATTTAAAAATTTATGTGATTTCGAATAAAATTATGCAACGTACTTGCAAGACTGCCCACGGATGAGCGATCGGCACCAACAAATGTATGTACACGTGCGATTCCATCATAGAAACGAAATAGTCGATGAGATCGAGAACTTGAACTTAAAAAGGTTTGAATATTGCGCCGAAGATACAGATATACGAATGATTACAATTTTTAAAATTTTCAATTGATAAACTGTGTGGAAGATAATGATTTACTTTGAAATTTTGACTCTTAGACTTAAAAAGGTTGCAGATTGTAAGCTGTTTAAATCACAATCTTACGTATACCAGTCAAAAGGTTTGCTTGAAAAGACAAGAAAACAGAAAAACACATCATTAATTACGGATGACATCCATAAATAGGTTGTAATAGGTTGAATTGAAAAAAAACTTTTAAGGTTAATTTAATTTTTAATTTTAAGATACAGACATTAAACAACTCAAGCTTTCAAATTGTCAAGCTACTTCTGTTTAGAGACTGGAAACAATTTAACGGCGATTCCTACAGTTACTTAGCAGGAAGCTGCATTGGTCAATGAATTATTAACATCTATCTGCTTTCCGTAGAATACGTTTGTTTCAAACTGCAGGTAAGACGATGTTGTCTGCACTTCTTGACGTCTATTTGTATTTACAATAACAATCATAATGACATGCTAGTACATAGTACGATGTACGTTTTAGTAGTACTTTTAAGTCAATGCACTAATATTATTGACAACAAATACATTACGAGTAGGTAAGTTATTAATTTGTTTTGACTCGAGTGATCACGACTCCTCGATCCCTACTGAAAACGCATGCTTTTTTATTTGAGACATTGAAAAGCTATATTACTTTCTGAAAGCACGATTTTTATTATCGACTACAGTGAAGGAAAGGGCTATATTTGCTCTTTTCTGCTTTTGTGGCGTGGTTATGATGACATTTTAATAAAATCCGACAAAAGTAGAAAAGTCTGAATCTAAAATGGTTCTTCGATCCTTCTTGAAGTAAAATCGAAACCATAAAGAAAATCAAAACTACTACAACTACATGGCACTACACCATCACCTCTAAACTACTACAATTAAAAGAAAAGACTACATAGGGGCCTACTTGGAGGAACAGAAAATAGAAAATTAACTACAAAGCTTTAAAAACGTACCAACAAGTTCGTATTCATCATCTTGCTGTTGTCCTACATGTTGGGTTGCGTGCGCCATAGGAATTCCCATGGGTGTACCAGTAGGGTACGCTGGGGCCATCATTGGAGGCTGTTGTGGTGTAGCCTGCTGCTGAGCATAACTGTAAGTGGGGTCATAAGCATAGTTTCCGTAGTTTTGCCAAGCAGCATAATTTTGCCAGTATTGTTCATAGTACTGATTATAATCTTGTTGCTGCGCGGTAGCAGCTGCTGGTTGCGCTTGACCACTCCTAAAAAACCATTTTTATTATTAAATTTTATTTTGTATGCAACAGTGATACCGACAAGTTAAAAGATGGCATTTTCAATTTTATTTACCACATTGCTTGGACTGCAGCCATAGCCTGACCTTGCAGAGGATTACTTGTTTTTTGACCACCGGCACGATTAATTGCGATACTTACTCTAAGAGCTTTACTACCAATACCCTGCATTTTACAAAAACAAAAAAAAGAGTACATAAGTTGAAAGATTTCTTACTAAGCAAGTAATTGCACATAATATCTCCCACACACAAATCTCTTATATTTAGTTAGTAGAGCAAAGATTTACCTTAAATCCATTCATTTGCATCAAAGCATCCTTCTGTTCATCTTCATCGGCGAACCGTACAAATCCGTAACCTTTACTGAAACCGTTTGCATCCAAGATTACTGCAAATTGTAAATTATAAACTTACATTAATTCCTCTGTGAGTAATAATTCCATTATTTAAAACTACGTTGTTCCTAATTTGATTATACGAACGAAACGAAATGAAAACAACCAACCTTTGGCAAGCCTAACTGAAGGATAACGCGAGGCAAAGCCCTTATACAAAGTATAGTCATCGACATCCGGACTGAGATCTCCAATCCATAGGGAGTAATCCTTTTCCATTGCTTGTTTTCCTCCTAATGATGTATGGTTTAGTCGAAATTTCACAGGTGGTTGTGAGTTTGGTACCATTTTGTTATTTAATTTGTGCATTGCTGTTAACGCAGAAAAGTCATCGGGAAATCTGAAGGTGGTTTTATAAAGAACACATTATAATATGTCAGATTATGTTATGGTACATAGCAGGTAATCAAATTCAACAATTCCAATCATGAATTATGTATTATTGAATTATTTATCAGTAACTTATGACTTACTCTGAAAACGAAACGAAATATTTATTATATTATGATTATATTCTATTAAACGTAAATCAATGTTTAATCAAAAATTTTAATAAAAAAGTTTGTTCAAAACTGGAAACGTACCGAGCCCATCCATAAAACTCCGGCCTGTGCCATTTTGAATCTTTGGCGTTAAACGTTAATAGCGGCAAAAATTACTGAAAAAGGCGTGACGTAAATCCCTGGCCAAACTCACCGAGGAAGTTCAGTTTCCAACCAAGATGTTCTTAAATTACACCACCATGCAGGGCGCACACACCAACCAGACAAATCTGTCAACTAAGGAGATCTCTCTTTTTAAGCGAAACGACCTGAAAATATTATCAAAAGGATTAAAATATTTTATTATTGTATTTTGGCAGACAAACAACATTCCACCCAAACTAAAAACAACATTCTTCCTCCCAAAACAATTTAATTTATATGTGATTTTATTAGCTTAAAAACCATAAATCATCAACACATATGTAATACAATTTACAATGCAATTATTGAAGACAACTGTCACCAGCTATATTTATTATTTTAATGAGACCAACTGACTTACTTTTTAAAAAACAAATTCTAAAGACTAACAATTAATTGAAAAAGGGACTTTTGGAGTTGCTGGAACCAACTTTATAGCACTTAACTTAAAGCAACTGTTGTTACACAACTTTTTTTACTCTATCTGGCACAATTTATTATTGAAAAACTGTGAAAAGGTGACAAGGAGGAATTATGGGATGAGAAAACGATTTGATTGATTGCGTATGACTATGACTTACTTGAGTTTTGCAGAAGAGATGTTGTCGTCTATTTGTCATCAAGAGATATACACGTAATGCTAATATTATTATTATTATTACAAACTTAAATATAATTTGCTAATAAACTTTTAATTTTCTTGTTCACACAAAAAAATACACAACAGTCTGGCTGGATCTGGCTGCCTGCTATGCTGCTCTTCGTAAATCATAAAATAC
>JAHZNJ010000621.1:0-12057 GCA_027744475.1 Lepidocyrtus cf. sotoi NNG-2020
TATTGTTTTTCAGCGAAATCGGTTGAACGCTGCCAGCGTACCGAGTGAAAATCTGAAGCCCATGCGCTCCATAAGGTTAACATTGCCATTTAACTGCATGCATTTTCAAAATGGCTTTGTTATGTAAAATAAAGATTTTGAAAACAAAAGATGACCTTTTTGTCTTTCATTGTGCATTTAATGAATCATAACAATAGCTGCATTGCTCAAAGGGCTTTATGCATATTGTATTATTACTAGATCTTAGATCTAGTTATGCGATCAGTCTGTTTGTCTGTCTGTCTGTCCGTCTGTCGGTGCTCTAACTGTCGAACGCTTCGACCAATTTCAATGAAATTTGGTATAGAGAATCCTTAGACCTTTGGTAGAAAGCGTATTGTTTTCCAGCAAAGTAAAAATTGGTTGAGATCTGGCAGCGCACGAAGTAAAATTCCGGTTTGCTCCGATCTAGTGGTTCCACCGTTTGCTTTGCAAGCGTTTATTATCAGTGCGATGTCTAGTGTGAACAAGCGTCGTAGACTTGCTATTATTACATAATTTAAAATTCCATTCACTTTAGAATTGTATCGATTGTTATTTTATTAGGTATAATATTAACTTATCGTCCTAGGTTAGTTGGTCTTTGTTAAATGCTACGTTACATTGCAAATGTAGCTCTGAGCCACTCCTTTCATAGACTTCTTTCGATGAAGAAGTGTACGCAATAACACCGGATGTTAAGCGCTAATTTACAGATTATTTGCGTAATCTTGATGTATTTAATCCAGTTTAAATTTGAAGTTATATAGGTGAACATATTAGCTCCATTCGGTAATTTGAAACTCGTAGTGCGTGTGGTTTGAAGTGACTTAATCATACATTCATATCTTGTTCGTCTTCGTTTAAGTTTAATTTGCAATCATGGCCCTTGAAAAATTTTGTGCATGTCAATTACTCATAGTTTTATTAGCAGTTTTGCTACAAATTCAGTGTGTTCATTGTGTTGATGTTGAGGAAGACTTGACGCTTACATACAAAGAAAAATTAGCTTTGGATAGAGTAAGCTTTTAAATTTTGTAATTTCTAGCGAGTTGAGAATTAATATTTAAGGAAAACTATTTTTCAATTTCATCTAAATTCATAATTTCAGTTTAAAGAAAGGATGCTCCCACACTTACCTCACGACTATATGAAGCAGGACATCTACCTAGTTAAATTTCTCCGAGGTGAGTGATGAACCAATGATCACATTATCATCTTTATATTCAATTGTTGTAAATAATATTTTAATTAAAATATTTCAGCCAAAAATTTAAACCAAGAGCAAGCAGAGCAAATGCTCCGTGCGAATTTGAAATGGAGGGAGGAAAATAAAATGGACACAATCGGACAAGAAGATTGGTCTGATATGACTGAAGACTTCCCTTACGAAGTTGACAGCTTTGATAAGGCTGAGAGACCAGTGGGAAGTTTTAACATTCAAGGGTGGAATTTCAGGCGGATTGCTTTAATAGGAAAAATGCCACGCTTGTTGAGGTACATGGACAAGCTTTTGGAAGAAGCTACTCAAGCAGTAATACAGCAACAGTACCAAGGAAAAAATGTTACACAATGGAAAGTTATGATGAACATGGAAGGTTAGTTTCATTTTAGATAATATTTTTTCGCAAATTAAATTGATTGAAAACATTTGGATGTCTTGATTAATAATAATTACATTTAATTCTGTATAGGATTCAATGTTATTCAGCATGCCTGTGCGGTTTGTCTACCTGCTTATGCAACGTTCGTTAATAGTTACGAACAGCATTATCCTGGATTTGCTGATGCACTGGTCCTTATAAACAGTAAAAAATTCAAAGATTTAATACAATTATGTAAATTAACTATTGATTTTTACAAACTTATTTAAAAAGTTATTTTAAATTAGCGTTCTATTATTTTTCAAATAGCCCCACCAGCGTTTCAAGTTGTTTTGGAATTAGTTCGCCCAATCTTCACTGTTCCCACGCAGCGTGCTCTAAAAATATTTGGAACTGATAAAAGCTATTGGCAAGCTTACCTTGATAAGGAAATCGAGCCTAATCAGAGACGACGGGAATTCGGGGGAACAAGAATAGATTAAAACTTTCCAATTTTCTTTAGCAAATTACGTGTACCATAATACTATTTTAATAAAAAATTATATAAGTTGCTTAATGGACTAAAGGTTTTTATGCACATACCTAAGTTAAGATACATATAATATTTTTGCAAAAATTTATTGTTATTTTGGTAATCCTTCATTAGCAGCTCTAATAATGTAAGGCGGATTTATTCAGAATAGGCAATAGACAGATTTGTTTTTACGGAGAGCATCTTAAGCTAGTGACAAACCGATTATGTTTATCTGTTTAACTTTTTTATTTCTACTCATTTACGCAATCGTAATTCATCTAGAAGTTTAAAGCATTTGTGTAATGAAGGAAACAGTCAGCCACCAACAAACGATTTCATTTCTTTTGTTAATGCCACAGCACAAATGTTTTTATGTGATTTGTATGTATATATTTTTCAAGATAAAGATCTCAATCTAAAAAAATTGCTCTGTCTAAATATATTAGAGCTCTTTCCCGCACGATACAAGGAACTATGAATTCCTTCATTCAGTCGAGCAATAAAAAATGAAAGAAAGAAAAAGAAAATGATACAAAAAATTCTTTCTCTCTCTCTCTCTCTTCTCTACTGTCTTTCTCCTGGGGGAATTCTCAATTTCAAAGATTGCTCTAACTGTCAAAACTCCAGTAAAAAAGAAAGAAATGATACCAGCCAAGAAAAACTAGATATATTTCACTGGCTCAAGCAAAACCACATCTCTTAGTCAGAGTCAGCCCGACAAATATATTTTTCTTTTTTAGAAAATTATGAAATGAAGTTAAAAAAGCGGGGAAAGCAGCAGCAGTAGCAGCAGTGTAGTGCTGCAGAGTGTGGAATGAAGATCGGAGCTCTTCTTCTCATCATGTTCATTACATCCAGTTGGGAAGAATCTCAATCGACCGAGATAAATCGCGCACTCATTCACTCAATGAATGAAAAGACCGCATTACAAACACAAAACGACATCATCCTCTTCTCTCTTTCTCTCCCACCACCACTCATCATCATCAACATCAATGTAGGGAAAAGCTAAATATCGTATAGACGTAATCTTTCTATAGCTTTTTTAATGCTAAGGAAATGTCTCCTTTTCAGCATCACATTTCGTCATCATCATTTTTAACGGATTCTACTCCAACAAACCAACCGAGCTCACACGCTCAAGTAGTAATAGTGATGCTCCACAATAATCTCTTGGGAGTAGTATTATTATTCCTATCAGTCACTTCTCTCACCGACTCTCTGGGAAAAGAGACAAATCTTTTTTTTACTTTGGGTTTTTTTTTCTTTTTCTTCTCCTTCTCTTTCTTTCTCCTCTCTCGCTTTTTAAAACATTTGTGCTGACTTTTTTATTTTTGATTTCCGTTTCATGTCATTTCCTTTTACTAGATGGAAACTTTTCTAATTTGTTCGAGAGGGAGTCTCCGAATCTTTTTTTCTTATTTGGTACATCGTATCGTATCGATAAAACAAGATGGCTTGGATGATGGTGAGTCTATCTATGCGTCTAATTTTAAATACAAAAAACTTATAATAATAAGTAGAGCTGGAGTGAAGTAAGTATCTACTCCCTCCTTTTCGATCATTGAGAATGTTCCTGTAACACACGAACAAAAGCTATTCTTACTGCCATGTTTTCTATTATTACACGCAGTACTATTATTTGCTTATTTTAATAATAGATTAATTTGTTTCTCGAAGTAGTGATACCGCACCTTTTGTTGTCGAAGAGTGATTGGAATAAAAAAATGTTTAATAAGTAAGGAATATTATGGAAGGGTAAGTCAAGTCAGATATAAATCCAACAAGGTAAAAAATACAAAAGTTGAAGGTGGGGTTTTCCTTTTCCGTATGATGCGTTATGCAGATCGTGATGGGTCGTAGACGTAGAAGAAAGCGTCTATGACCGGTGCTGGTGGTAGTGGAGGGGTTGGTTTGGTATCATAGTCGAATGATGAAGTAAATCAAAAATTTGCTCCGTAATACTGAAAAGTAGCCTAATATGCAATATAAATGTTAAGCCAAGCCACTACATCACTACTACTCTATTCATAACCTTTTGTTCTCTTCCTTACTTTGTCCTCTCAGTTGCACTGCATTATAATGAGCCGCACTTCATTTTATATTTCGTGATTAATTATTAAGAAAAAAGTACAATGGGGGAAGGAGGCGGTTTTTTTACCAAATGGTGGCTTTCTTTTGTTAGGGAGCTAATATTGGAACTTTTATTAGCCTCTTCTTTCTTGTTAGGTAGCTAATCAATAAAAAATATGGTTGTATTATCGCGTGATGGTGAGTAGAACATGTTGTGGGACGAAACAAGTAGAATGACTCTTAAGTCTGCTGAAGTCTATGTGGGGTCTGTCATTGTAATAACAAGAGGACTTGAGAAGTACTTTTGCAACTTTGATGTTTGTCCAGTGGTCCGCATTTACAAAGAAACTGCAGTAGTAGTGACGGGTTATAAACCAATGAATGCATTTTGATAGTAGGCAGGTTTCTGTATTTTTTCTTATCATCGTTTCTTTTTACAAAAGAAAATCTTACATTTTCTCTTGCTAACGTATATTTTATTACGCAATTTTCCACTAAGAATTTCCAATTTTTAGGAAATGAAAGAGAAAATTCTTACGGAAATTTTGATTTTCATTCTTATCTGGTGTTGAGCAGAAGGATTTTTCTTTCTGGAAGAGATTACGTCTTTTACGTGAAAGGAGAATGCGTTTTCATAATTCCCGATCCAGAGAAGCAGAGTGGAAGGACGAAGGAAAGAGCTTATGTCACACGACAAGACTTACACAAAGGGAAAAGGGTTGTGATTGGGATTCGCTGCGTTTTATACATTTCCAGTTTTTTACTGCTGCAACCGTCTGTCTCATCTCAGAAAAAGAAATTCCGAAAAAGAATTTTCTCTCACTGAAATCGTATTTTTGCCTAAACTGCATTCCTGTATTGTAACATAATGCACGCTGCACTACTAAATCTCAATCCTTTTTCATTCATTCAACTCTACGAGAATTTTCAAGATCACAGCCGCGCAAGCAAGTATCGTAAATCCTTTAAGTCCTTTATCGTCCACAATTCACAGATTTATTAAGCCGTAAAGGAATGCTCAAAATCAGAATTACAAACCACAATTCGTCATCCAACTCCCCATCATAATGGAAATAACCCATCTTTAGAAAAGAAAATACTTTTTTTATTCTGTGCTTTCTACGAATTAATACTTTTACGCAACAATAAAATGGAATCAAAAGTTATTCCAGAAAAAATATTAAATGCTGAGCATACTGAGTCTGTCATCATTTATTTTTAACATTGTACTATATTTGTATTGTCATCTTCGGTTTTCGCTGCAATCCACCGAAAATGCGGTGGGCAATAACGACAAAGTGGGCATTTTCAACCACCACTAAAATATTATAGAAAGGTTTTGAAATTGCATTTGCCTCGCAACTCATCTCATAAACGGAAACGTTAAAAGGCATCGTATCGTGAATCTTTGCTCAACTCCAGAAAAAAGCAATTTGAATAACAAAATAACAAAACCTAAAAAAATCAAAGATATTTACTCTTTATAAAGATAAGATTGTAGTGATGATAAAGTATTGATTTAGTACGGTGATGACAAGTCAAAATTCATTCTTTCAAACTTTTTATTTCCGTATGGGAAATGATTAAATCATAAATAAACAAAGAACTGAAATAAAAATCAACGTTTTAGACTAGATTGAATGCAACTAACTGCATCAGGATTAAATCCGAAGATTATTTAAACAACTATAACAAAGCTGATCCCAAAAACTGATTTGAGGTTGCAATGAGATGTGATCATCGTTATAAGTAAGTATTTACATTATTTTTTTTTAAAAGGAAACAACAATTATGTACGTTTGAATTTTATTTTGTGTATCATGCTTGTTTCCGAAAAGATTCTTCTTCACTATCACGATCTACTCACACTATCGATAACTAATCTTTTCATAAGATTATGTAAAAAGGAAGGAGTAACAATGATGATGGTTATTATGATACTAAAAAGTTTTGTTAATAATGACTGACTGCACGATCTTACACGCTTCATCAATCCTTTGTTTTATTCTCTTTGTTGAGGCATTCTTCTTTGTCGTGATTTTCTTGTGATGACGCGATGTTGCGTTGCGTCGGGTAGAGAAAGGATATTAATTTTGTAAAAAGTATGCATGGAAAATGGAAATCTACCTGAGTGTGAAAAGCGGAAGATATGAAACTGATACACGAGGAGAAAACCCCGATAGATTTATTGTGAGCTAAATACTTTTGATTTTTGAAAACACTATTTCCAATCATCAACATCCTAAAGGCTAGGCTATAAATAAAAAATATAACACAGTTTATGATGTTTTGTCAAATCATTGATTACACATCCGCCTTCATTTAGCTCAAATCACGAAAAGATATAAATGATAATCAATCAGGAAGATCAAAAACTGTTTTGCATAAGAGCGATTTTATTTCTTGACCCGGCTATTTAATTGTCAGGCAAATTTTTTTACTGTATAGGTAGTTGGTAGTTAGTAAACTACTTACTTTTACTTTAAACGATAATTTACACTACTACACCCTTTTCCGTTTCTATGAAAAAGAAAAAAATACCAGTATTAGTAACCTACTTGAACATTATTTTAGTTTTTCTTCTCCTAAGTGACTGTTTAAAGAGCATCATAGCATAAATACATGCCACTTTTTCATCTCCAGATACCTATCGGGAAGAGTAGTAGGAGAGAGTAAAGAGCTCCCGGAAGGCTCTTTTCGTGATAATTCTCTCCATGGGGCTTCATGCAAATCAAATGTGCATTGCATAAAACATTCCACTCCTCCAGCTCCAACTCCGTCACTGTAAAAACTTACACCGCCGCCGCATCCCTAACATTACACCACTTTACATTTTTACATGATATTTCAGTCAGTGAGCGTTCTTTTTTATTTCTTTTCCCCATGTCCCTCATGCGATTCTCACCGACTTTTCCGATGGCTATCTTTGTGAATTCAAATTTTTCTGGTGAGAGTGAGAGTCGAGTCAGACGTAGCATTGTGAGCTCTGGCTGAACACAGTCGTTCGCTTTTTTATTTGGCATTCATCCATATCTCCATCTCTTTTTCTTGTTCCTATGCATATCATTAGAAGAAAATTGGCTGACTGACTGGTACTCTTCTGATATTACTTCTCTGGAAAAGAAGAAGGGAAAAACTCTGGAAAAAAGATAATACGCTGTGAACAAAAGCTACGTGTGAGTTTGGATTTTTTTAAGTGGCGAGGCGAGAAGAGTGAGTGAAGTGCTTCCAGGCATGCATGCATCCCCACACAGAAGTACATGGAGCTTTTAGGCTTTTTTATTTCTCGTAGTTACAATGGGAGTCCCAGCATGTTCTCTCCACCACACACACGAGAGAAAACCAAAAACCGAACCACAAAAAAGTGTAGAAGGAAAGCAGCATTGGTGTGATGATGACGATGATGATACTGTGATGATGCGAATAAAAAATAGTTCGAGTAAATACCGAGCAAACCGATGCGATGCACAACCAAGGCGAAGTACATACAAAAACTGCTTACTTTACAGTGAAGATTGTTGCGTTTCCAATTGTCTGAAGAAATTGGAGAGCAGGTAAAAATGCCTGTTTAAACTAAAATTATAAAATGCACAGAATATTTCCGGGAGACTTCCTGGCATAGGTATACCAAGTCGATTTTCTTTATGCTCATCATCATCATCATCAGCTTTAAAGTAAATAGGTAGAAGATATTGTTTGCGGTTGTTTTTTTATTCGACGTACGCCGCAGTGGGAATGGAATGGACGATACGATGATGACAATATTATGTGAGTAAAAAAGTTTACCGAAACCGAAAGAAAGTGGACATGAAATGGAAGAAGTGGAAAATCCCGTTGCGAATTAGGAACTGATACAATTTTCGTCCCTCGCTCACTCACTTGCTTTTCTTCCTTCTTCGCTGTTTTTTATTATTATATTTTGAAAGTAGAAGTCATGGAAGGGGAAAAGTAAAGTAGACAAGCATTAGTATTGATAGAGCAAATAAATTGTGAAGCGTTTCTTTCGTTCGTTCGAGAAAAAGGGAGAGTGAATGGATGGAATGGAGGAGTTGTTGTAGTTGAAGCTGAGGATATAATAATATGATACGGAGGGATATGGCATGTGGTATGGCATGGCATCCTTGCAGCAGCAGCAATGCAGGCAGACACAAGAGCTTGATTCATGAGAGGTCATCCGGAGGTCAGCACTACTCACTTCCATTCTCCCCATAATAATATCCTCTTCCCATTCCATTCCATTTTCTCTCTCTCTCTCTCTCCCTTGCTCATGCAATCCAAAAAGAGAGCAAAACCACCACCATCACCAGAAAAAATACTTTTTCTTCCTTCCTAAACTCTCCCGGCTCCAATGTCCTGTCACAGCGTGTAATTTTTATTCTTTTGGTTCAGTGTTTGTGGTTTGTATTTTTTTCTGTGGAAAACTTACTTTTTTGGTGAAGAAGGAAGGACGACCACAGGAAGGGAAAATGTAAAAAATGTAATGTGTAAACTTTCCAATTCTCAACTATTTTTTATGAATATTATTATCATCAGCAATGAATGTATTCTTTTTAGCTCTTCTAAGTTCCTCTTCTGTTCCTTTTCCGTATTATATTGTATTCAAGTGTATACACTTTTTTATGACTTTTTTGTTCGCTCTGAAGAAAACGGTCCGTGGCAAATCGTGCTTTCCCATATAATCACGACCACCTCCATGTTCGTGTTGTGCGTCGCACTAGTCGTCGGATGGATTGACTATTCACATAAAGAGAGTGGATACAGTGCAGTGCGGTGGCTCGGTTCCGGGATCTTTGGAAATGATGATGACCATTACTGGAAAAGTAAAGTGAGTTTAGTTTTACCATTAAAAGAAAAGAAGGGAAATATGTGAGGCTATTATCCCTAAACCCTTTCCACATTTTTTAGCAATCACTACTCACTTTCTCCCCATAAAAGTATTTCCCCTCGTTTCATGATCCGGAATGGCGACCGATTGACGCAAAAAGTCCAAAAAGTGCTGTTGGAAATAGCCACTCCTTGGGAATATTATGTAAATAATGTTATGCTGCTGTTGTTGGATAAAAACAGTATAAATAGCAAAAGAACTTCCTTTATTGTCTTTGACAGAAAAATTAATGTACCTCATTTTATACAAAATTATACATTCTTTCATTTTACTTACCGTTTACGCATTGTACTGTATCACTACGCACTGTTTTTATCAAAAATCACGATCCTCCTGAAAATTCTCCATCATTTGCATGCGATGATGGTCAAGCCAAAAGACTAGCAAATAAAATTCTAATTAATATTTTTGGTCGGTAAAAACACATCATAATAAAACTTTTTTCACTTTGACCAGTCAATTATCGTCGAAAGTATTGAAAAATATTTTTTATTTGGTATTTTTTATCAGATAAGGCTAGTTTGAGCGGTGAGATCGGTGGTGGAAAATAAGTACATACAGGCAAAATGCTATTCATTCATGACAGTGTTGTGTAGTTACATTTCAGTAATATTATACTTTATGATGATGATAAATCTCGCATTTAACCTGATTTCACAAACCATGAATTTCAAATGAAACTTCGACGATGGGATATGCAATAATGACACAGTGCCTTGTGCATTTTTGAGAGATGTCGTGTGCGTCAATCTAAATAAATCTAAAGTATAAGAAGCGCTCGTAAATTGCACAAACCGTATTATTATACGCATTCATTTTTTATTTAATAATGTTATTATTACGGCCATTGAATATCCATAAAAATCCGGCGAAATGAGCTGAAAGGGTTGAGTTTCATTGCATAGATTTTATTCGATTATGGCTACACTTCAGTTTCTATTTCTATCCTGTCTTTTTCAACATCCGTCATGCTCCTGCCGCCCTGTCTGCTCGTAAAATCGTACGTAGTTTAGTAAGTAAAGTGGAAACCAGATTTTTTAAGGAAAATTCACTGAAACATAAAATTTTATTGGTGTACTTTACGGGCATTACCGGATCAGATCAGATCAATAGTCAATTGCATTATTGGGACTGTATAGTCGAGCACAGCAAAGCAAAGCCGGAGGGAAACAATACAAAACGTAAAGGAAAGGGTAACAAAATTAAGGAAGAAACTACCCAAAAAATGTACCAAGCAAGTAATAAAAGCGTTAGTTTCAGAGATTGCATATTTTTGCCGTATAATTTTATTCATTTGTTTTCAAAGGATGCCAAACATAATTTCTCGGTTTCGCAGAAGTTACATAATATTACCGACTACGGACTGAACTGAATGTGGACGTTTTGTGGTCTAAGCTTGTGGATTTAATACAAATTCTTTTTATTCTGTCATTTCACTGCAGTAGTCGTCGACTTCGCTCCGACTCTCTCTGCTGCTGCTGCGGGATTTCATTTCTCCATTTACCCTACCACTACCAACACCACAAACTACCTTTCCTTTCAGTTCAGCTCGTGTGTTGTTCCGAGTAAATAAGGTGTGAAGAAACATGCGGTAAACTAGATTATCCTGGTTTGTTTCCCACTGATAATATTGCCATTAGCTAGGAAGAAAGTGCATCCCAGGGATATAGCAATAGCAATAGCAGCGCAGCAGCTCTTCTTTCCTTTCCAGCAGAGAGCTCTTCTGCTGGCTACAAAATTTCTTGAATTTCTTTCAGTTATCTGCCACCACTACTAAAACTTTAGTTGAATCAGAAGCAGCAACAACAGCAACACAATAATATTAAGAGCATTACATTTTACATTCCTCTATCATTTCCTTTTTCTTTCATAGTAGGAGCGAGAAAACATTGAGTAAAGGAGATCATTGCATTAGCCAAAACCACTTAAGGAAAATTCAATCTCTCTTTCTTTTTTCTTTTCGCTCTAGATTTTTTATCCATGAGCACTAGAAAATAAAACGAAATTCAAACTTGGATGCTCCTTTTGTATTCACTGAAAAGGGAATTTCACAAATATTGTTCTCGCCTCGGTGCATTGCATTGATTCTGATTCACTCCAACTCCAGCCGAGCCGAGATACAGATATTTTTGAGCAATGAAAAAGGGATTTGATACACATGCCGAATAAACAGTGAGCAACGAAACAAACAACAACCGAAAAGCAATCTTAAAACAATAATCTCCGTAAAATATTAGTGCAGCAAAAGCAAACTTGCTATGTAGTATTACGATTACGATTAACTTTGAAAGACAATAAATTGACTGTCCGGTTGGTTATATGTTCTGCCGCATTTTGTCCTAATATAATGTCAGACTCAGCTTTTGTCAAGTTGAAAGCGTTTGAGAAGGAAGGAAGTAAAAAATGTAATCCCAACAGAAAAGGACAATAATATATAACAATGCAATGGTAACTTTTCAGGAAGTGGAAGTACAGAAATACCCCAAGTGGTTCCACTTCTGTCAAGTAGTCACAGTTAAGTAGTCAGTGGGATATCAGAATTACAGATAGGACTACTGTAGAGAGTCCAACAAAGACAAGAAGAATAGAGCAGAAATCATTTCCGGTGTTTTCCCTTCCTATATCAGTCTGCTCTGCTGTGTTGAGATCATTAGTATGTACTCATGTGAGCCATTACTTGTTATTATTGCTACTTATTTTGTAGCTTTCATCATTGTACATCGTAAGTACATCAACAATGAGCACTGATTTGTTACACTTTGCCAGTTGAATAGTTAAAAAGAGTCGTTGAAAGATATTTTTTATTTGCTCTTAAATCAGCACTCGTGTTTTGGAAGGAAAAGAAAGAATACATAAAGTACTACAACAAATCACAATTTTCATCACCAATTTATCTTAATTACTCCATGAATAAAATGAGAAGAGTTTTGTGCGTTGCCTTTATGTTATTTGGTCACGGCTCA
>JAHZNJ010000622.1:0-23404 GCA_027744475.1 Lepidocyrtus cf. sotoi NNG-2020
AGGTACAATGTAATGGCAACTTGAACAGGTAAACTCCAAAATGCATGAAAACTCGGACAAAAATTGACGATGCGGTCCGTATCTGTGCTCATAAAGTTGATGATTTCTCCAGTACTAAACTTATCCAAAGTAATCTTCCGTAGCTGTATTGTTTTCCTGTAGATTGTCGTTATCAATGCAGCACGAATCTTCAGGTTTACTTCCGCCATTTTCATATTAAAATGACTGTTAGCTAAGGCACCTGTGAAATTAAGTGAATAGAAGCATCAAGACACAAGATTTAGTTTTAATTTAAAATAAAAACGTTTATTTTGTAATTTTTGGTAAGGTAAAAACTGGCAAATCCTACCAATAAATACTGCAGCAAACATTTCTCCAACATACGAATATCCAATCCAGATCGACTCCCTGGAATGCTCCACTCCATCAGCGTCTTCAATATAACTGACTAGAAAGTTTAATAACACAGGTCCACAAAACCCAGCAGCATCCGATATCAGCTTAAGTAAACCAATCGAATAAAATTCTACTCCGAAGCTGACATGCAGAGCTTTCAATAATGAGAGCCTTTTAGAAACTGTCAGTCTTTGGAACTCTGCTGATACAATACTCGTAGAAATGGAATGTGGCAGATCAAACAGACTTTCGCAGGATGTCAGGTAACCGCAAGCTCCTTTCCTTATCAATGGATTCACCCAATGGAACAGAAATTTTGATAAGATTCCAGCATTCTCTTTAGCCATTCCAAGAGGCAGCTCTTCATTTTCATCCTCCTCATCAAACCCAACAAATGAGTTGTTCTCTTGACTTTCGTATGCATTGTATACAATATCGTTAACTTGAGATCGGTGTCTGTAATGTCTTTGTTCTAAATGCGTTGAGCCAGGGATAATCGTTAAAAGGTAGAAACCATGAAGAAGGACTTCAAATCCAGATGTCCACAGCCAAAGCCAATGATCCATTACAACATCATTGCTGCTACCGTCTTCAATTTCGTATTCTTCAGTATGCTGCTGAACAATTCTATTGAACTTGATTCGAAGAGAGTGATTTGAAGAGGTTTGAGGTGGTGCTGGCGGAACGACAGGTTTCATATTATCTCCTTCATCGTCCCAGCTCAGGAACTTTGATCGGAATTCGAAAACTGCTACGATTGCCGTTAAAAACCAAGAGAACATGGCGAGTTTCGGACCGCGAGTATTAAAAGAACTGCCTCGTTTAAGTAGGAAAATGTAGATGAGATGGAGTATCCATGCTGAGGTCTTCACCGCAACAATCGTGATATCGAGAAAGTTTGCTTTGTTCTGGAATACGCCGCAATGAACCATAAGTTGAGCTAGGCCGATCAACGCCAACAGGGAAACTAGAGCTGAGCGGAAGTAGATAAGACCGGATTGACAGGAGTTCCATGCTCCAAAGTAGGAATATATTGGGCGTCGCTTTCCAATATAGTAGGACGATACAATGGCAAGAAATGCAAAGACCTTAAAAATGAAAAAAAGAAAATAAAACAGCAAATTAGTAATTTGAAATTTGAATGCAACAATTGAAAGTTGCGTCTTCAAAGATACGTTTTAATTTTTTAACAGTTTACCGGTAATTGGATGAATAAGTGGAAGAAGCATTGCCCAAAATCATTTTTTGGGGTATCCCAAGCTCGAAGGTCTTCACTGCCACATTGCCTCGTTAAGTTCCCCGTCATTTTTAAAAGTAAACATTAACTTAATTATGTACTTCTAAATTGCAAAGATAACGTTAATGTAGAAGAGCTTCCAACGCTCGTCCACATCTTTCATTATTTCGGGTGCTTTTACAATTAAACGAAACAGTAATATTTTATATTGGGAATATGCAGGCAAACAGATCACAAAAATTAAGAGTAAAACATTCAAATAAATGCATTCAGGGTTTTTATGAGCATGACATCTGATAGATTTAATGTCAATCCATCAAAAATGTTTAAATGAAAAAGCCGGTGCGGTGTCCGGCGTGTTGATCTTGATTTATAATCTTACTGGAGAATTTAATTTTATAGCAATAACAATGGCACATGCCAACAGAAACCAAACAGTTAATTAATTACTTTTTAATACTGTCCGCAGCGCAGATCACGTTAATCCCTTTTTATCGACAAAGCAAACTACCCTTCCCGTTGCATTTGCCAGTCGCTGTGTCGGTCTTGCAGAATCTGTGCTTCGCTTTCGCTAAAATTGTGATCTTTATGAAAATACCAGCTGTGTTTGTATGTAAATACTACGCTCAATTGTTTCACAATACTTATAAATGTACACATATTGCCGTATTTTTGGATTGCTACCAATACATTACATACACTATCTACAGTACAGTTACAGTTCTACTACTACTGCAGAGAGTGCAGAGCAGACAGACTGCTGAGATTTTTGATGTCTTTGTGTGTAAACAGGGAAGGGAAAATTAAGAAGAGGAGGTAGGTGAGAAAAAGAAGCGAAGAGGGTGAGTGAGTGTTAAAAACACTATAATAGCGCAGTACTGCATGTGTAAAAAAGAAGTTTTGCTTGCTTGAGTGTTGAGTTTGAGTATTCTTTTGTATTGCTAGTTTGACTTGTCCAGGAAGGAAATTGATTCATTTCAACAAAAAGTAGAGTACAAAACAGAAAAGTATGGAAATGAAAATCATTAAAAGGTATCTGATTAAATTGATTTCTCTATAACACTACTTGATTCTCTTCAGTACAGTAATAAACACACATGTCACTGGCTGAAAGATTGCGTAACGAACAACGAAACAATAATATCTGGTATCTGGCTGTACTACAATACAAAATTCGTTTGCGCAAATAATATTTTTATGTAATGTAAGTAAATGTGAACGTGAAGCAATTAGCAATTCTTCTGCAAATAGCCCAAGTCCTAAAACTAAATACATAATTCAATTACTGAGTTTTACTAGAGTGAGTGAGAGATTTGCTTGCCTTGTTTCTTTTCCTCAACTCAACACAAAAGAATACTCATCAAATAGGTAGTTTTTATCATCAAAGCTGAGAGTCTATAAAATCTGTCTACATTATGCATTCTGTTCTGTATATCGCTGCGTCATCTGTGCTTGTGACTTTGACTGTTCGTTAATCTGTGTTGTTGGTTGTTGCTTACTGATTGAACTAAACTGGGACTTAAACGAAACATAAATCGTTAATTGAATTGCTAAAAACATTCACGCTTTTGTTTGTGATGAATCAGCACTTAATTAGTGATTCTAATTGAGTAATCTGATGCCTTCTTTGTGTGTTGTTGTGTGGTGTGGCGGAAACGTATTCACATCACGTAAGAACAGAAGATTTTGAAAGATTAATTACAAAACAAACATTGTATAAATCGTAGATTCAATCGGTTTACAATTTTAAATTGTTTGTTTTTAGGAAATCCAACGTATCTCAAAGTAGCAGTAGCCAACCACTGATTTAATTAGAGCCATTACATTACAACTTACGGATTGAGTTACTCCTGCATTCTGCTGCGACTGATTTTGAAGACTACTGCAACAACCCGTCGAAATGGAAGGAGTGCCTAGAGTCCCAATGTTATCGTTTCCCATGAGGAGAAGTGCTGATACGCCTAATTTCAAGACCCGTCTGAGAAGTGTAAGTCAAATTACGCAACGTTGCGGTTGTTTTTGTGTTATGTCAATTTTTTAAAAAGTTTCATTTGACATCGGAATAAGTTTGCTTTTTCTTTGTTGTTTCTAGTTTATTAGCAATCATTACAATGAGGATCCCGAAAGCTATGGGACGGAGATACACGACTTAGAATCCCTTCGAGCGAGTTCAGTTCATGTATCGAAAGATTACTCAGGTTGTTCCACCCTGAAAAAATACTTCTGTCAACTGAATTTTCTGAAAAGTCGGTTTCCAATGAATGAAGGTGGAACATGTGCCATAAGCTTCTCCTGGTAAGACATCATTGATCATCCATCATTTTGATATGTACTCTTACACTCTTACACAATCACAAAAAACGAAACAACTGATCCAATTAACTCAATTTTGTACAGGTACGATGCATTTACTGAAACCGTTCATGGCTGGTCAGATGTGGACTTCGAAATGTCATGTATTCTATTTAATATTGGAGCATTACATTCAGAACTTGGGGCCTTGGACAATCGACAGACTGCTGATGGAATGAAGGTACCTTATAAATACATTATATTATATTTCTACCCAAAAATATGAATGAGACTCCGTTCGTTCTAAAAAGTTTTTTTTCTATTTGACAGACTTCCTGTACACATTTTCAGTGCGCAGCTTGGGCGTTTAATCACCTGCGTCACAACTACCAAAAATATTTTACGCCGGATGTATCTCCCGATATGCTAAACATTTTAAATAATATTTGCTTAGCGCAAGCCCAAGAGTGCATTCTTGAAAAGAGTTTAATTGACAATCGAAAATCAACTATCACGGCAAAAGTAGCATTGCAAATTGTTGAATATTATTCCACCGCTCTTAGGATATCTGATGGAATGTTGAAGGATGCTGCTCAATATTCCGACAAGTTAATTAAAGCTGTGAAGGTAAAAAATCGATTGAATTAAATTTTTTTTTTATTTTATTCACATTTTCCCCTAATGTTAATTCTTTCATTACCCAATTTTTTTGTATTTTTATTACAGAAATGGAAGAAACTTGTAGAATTAAAAGTGCAATATTACGGTTGCATTGCCTATTTATATCGTGGCATGCAAGCAGAAGACCAAGGGAAATGGGGCGAACGTGTCACTATGTACAAAGCAGCCGCTGAGAAAATGAATGAAAGTATTAAACTTGCAAAAAATTTGGAGAAAACTGATGTAAGCAAAAACATTGATATTGATTAAAATTCTTGGTGCTAGAGCTCATTTTCTTTTCAATTTAATCTGTAATTTAACTTTTGCCTGATTTGTCGACTGTTTGCAGCCGGTTCATGATACCCTTCACTTTACCTTGGATGTTGTCGGAGGGAAAGTTTCAATAGCTGAGAAAGAAAACGAGTTTATTTACCACGAAAAAGTACCAGACTTGGAAGCAGTAATGTCGGACGTGAAAGCTGTGTCTCTTGTTAAAGGAATCCAGTTTAAGTTTGATGATCCCCAAGTTGCTGGTCCAGACATTTTTGGTCGATTAGTGCCAATGGAAGCCCACGAAGCTTCGTCGCTCTACAGTGAAGAGAAAGCTAAAATTCTGCGAACTTACTCGAGAAAAATCGAAGAGAAGAATGAAGCGTTAGATAAATTTGTTCTGCCATTACAACTGGAGCAACTAGAAGTTCATGACTCCGATAAAATTCCACAAGAACTGATTGACTGCTGTGCTGCATTAAGCGTCAATCCAGATACTGTGAAACGTCTCTCCGAATTAATGGCTAAATTGTCAAGTCTGTATCACGATGTGCAAGCCAATCTAGAAGAAATTCAAGATCATTTAGCAGATCAAGAGAAGAAGGAAAAGGAGTATCAAGAAGTTGTTGGGAAACGTCCTCCGAATAATATTATCAACGAAATCAGCAGAGAACTTGAGAAATACCTTAGTGCACAAGCTGTTGCTGCAGAATCAAATAATAACTTACGCGAAGCTATGCAAACTCATGTTCAAAATCTAACGATACTTATGAAGCCCTTAGACGAGGTGATGAAGAAGATTCCAACCTTCGATGAACTTGAGAAGAACGAAGAGGCATTCGAAAGAATGAAAAAACTATCTGGGAAAGTTTCAGAAATGAGGAAGCAACGTGAACTTTTAGAAGGCCAACTGAGGGATTCCATTTTGAATGATGACATCACCAAAAGTCTGGTAGTGAAGAAAGGAGAAGATCTGGATACCGTGTTTACAGAAGAACTCCAGAAACATGATAAAATCACCCAGCTTCTCGATCAAAATCTGCTAGCTCAGGAGAACATCATAAGAGCTCTTACAGAAGCGAATGCGGAATACGCTGAAACTCGAAGTGCGACGGTTGAGCTGAAGAGGAAACGGGATACCGTAATTCAATCAATGATAGGATCTTACGAAGCTTACGATGAGTTAATTTCCAAGTGCAATATTGGCATTGAGTTTTACACGAAACTGAATGCTAACGTTGAAAAGCTTCTTCAAAGAATGCGTAGCGTTTGTAAAGTTCAGAATGAAGAAAGGGATATTAATATGGAAAGGATCATTAGGAAAGCTCAGCAGCCTCCTCCAGGAATGCCTCCTGGGGTGCCAGGTATGCCTCCAAGTATGGCAGGGGTTGGCGTAGGACCTTATAATAATTCAATGATGCAAGGTGTGTATCCAACGTATCCAGCAACGACCATATCATCTTCAGTTCCTCCTCCTGTTACAGCAACAGCAAATCCTGGAACTCCAAGATTACCTTCAACCGGTGGGCATTTAAAACTGAAAGATTATTTGGCAATGAAGAAGGAAGGTAAAATGCCTGGTCCGTCTGCCGCCGGTATACCACCTGCAGCGTTACCAACATCGGGAACTCCAAATAATATGGATCATGGGCACGTTTCAATGTATCCTTCCCATCCTGCTGCAACTCCGCCAGGACAGCAACCAACATCGTATGATCCAAACTCCCGTCAACAGACACCGTACCCAGCTTCAGTTTCTGCAACCCCTGCAGCACCTGCACCACAAATGCCTTCATACAATCAATCGCCTGCAATTGGACAGTACCAGCACCAGCAGCCAACACCTCAAGCACCTGGTGTTCCAACAGCAGCTTCTGTTCCTTATCAGGCCCCTAATGTACCCCCGGCGATGCTTGCTTCGTATCAGTCACCAGCTGCTCCTACAGGACCTTATCAAGCATCGAATTTCGGACAACAACAACCCAATCAGATAAATTCTCGGGCTCCGGTTTCTGCGCCTACTGCTGTGTCACAAGTACCTACATCATACGAGCCTCCTTCACTACAGCAGCCGCATTATAATACATTAGTATCTTCAACTCCCACTCCAGCACCTTCGGCTATGCCGCAGCAAGCTGGATATCTTCCTCCTGGACAACAGCAGCCCATGCCTCATGGACAGTCAGCGTATATCCCTCCTTCACAGACTAATAATATCAATACGGGAGTAAATCATAATAACCATGCAGATGCTCCAGTTGTTCCGACAAGTAATAATGCGGGCAAATACCCTCCACCAACAAATAACTACTCGTCGTATCCTACGCAGTCCCAGCAGAATCATTCAAGTATTGCTCCTCCTCAGCATACTCCTTTACAACAAGGATATACACCAGTTTCACCGGCTCCTACTCCACCCGCTTCTTATAATAATTATAATAATTCACCAGCAACTTCATATTACCCTTCACCTTCTTCAACGCCACCTGTTCCTGCACCCACACCCCCAATGCCTTCTTCTAACAATCAAGCAGTCCTAAACAATACGCCTGCCTCGACTTATCCCCATTCCAGTAGTGGATACTATGCTACTCCGGTTACTGGTTTACCTGGACAGCAGCAAAATTACAGCACGCCGGCGAGTACAGGGCAGAACAGCCAGCAGCAGAATTTTGCGCCTGTACAAACTAATCACCAGCAAAATTTTAACGTTTCAGGACAAACCAATCAGCTTCAGAATTATGGTATGCCAGGACAAACAACCAATCACCAGCAAAACTTTAGCACTCCAGGGCAAAACAATCAGCAGCAGAATTATAATATCCCTGGCCAAACTAATCACCAGCAAAATTTTAGCACTTCAGCAGGACAAACCAATCAGCAACAGAGTTACAGTAAACCTGGACAAGTTAATCAGCAGAATTATAATACGACTGGAGGAACTAATCCGCAACAACAGCAGAATTATAGCAGTACGCCAGCTAATTTAGGACAAACCAGTCAACAATCTAGCGTCGATAGTTCTTCATACATGCAAACTAGTTTTTTGGCGCAGTACGTTCGTCAGAATCAAGGTTACTTGAGTTCCAATTCGAATCAAGCACAGGCAAACAGCGGTGGCACTACATTTCCTAGCTTCACAGGAACTTTATCGAATCAACAGCAGATGGGTTATCCTCAAACTGGGTATGGCGGAGGGAACATGGACTATTCTCAGCAATCGAATCCAAATCAATTTTCGAGTGGATATGGACAACAACAGCAGCAGCAGCAATGGCAGTCCCAACAGCAACCAGCGTCGTCGCAGGCTCCTAAACAAACAGGACAGCAACCGCAGCAGCAGTCGCAACCGCAGGTGGCACAAAATTATCAAATTCCGCAACAGCAATACCTTCAGCAGCAATATGGCCAACAACCGCAACACCAACAAAATCAAACCCCAAATTATTATAATGCGACTGCACCTCCCCAATCTCAACAGCAGCCCAATCAATCGGTGCCGTACGAATCGAATCAAACGCAATATACGCAACCGTCACCTCAACAGCAACAGCCTCAGTATAACAATACTTCGGTAGTTCCACCTCCAAAACAGTTTGGAAACACTAACATGGATTTATTGTCTGGCATCGATTTCGCTGCACCACCACCAGCAGCGGCTGCAGCACCTTTGGCCCCCACTGTATTACATCCGACCCAAAATTCATCGTAAAGTATATAGTTTTAAATATTAATATTATTATGCTCCCACATCTTTGACTGAATGTATTACGGATTGCGGATAAATTGTACGTGTTTATTAAGCGAGAATTCACATTTTATTGATAAAATATAGCACTGCTGCTGATGCTAAAACTTTGCGTAATTTAGTAATTTTGAGAATGGTTTTTAATTGGAATTTTTGTCTTTTTGGTTGTCTTCATATCTTAATGATAGTTTTATTATATAATCTTAACCGATAATGTGCTTTGATGCTTTTTAGCATAAAATAAATATTTATTTGAAATGAAATTATATTTATGCATATTCATTTTCTTTTAATAACGATAAATATTATGTGGAATATGAATTTGATGATAGATGGGAACATTATACAACTGATTAAACTTTGAATTATAATATTAAAATAAAGACAAAAAGACGTATCTTGACAAAAAGTGATTTTTCATACTTTTACTGTTTTATTTACATTTATTTTATCTCTCCGATAAAGAAATATAGTTCATTTATAAAATAACATTTAGATTTTTTAGAAATCGTGATAATTTAAAAAACTTTTTTGTATTTAATTTAAATAATTCATCAATATTATTAATTTAATATATATTTTAACATAAGTAGCAAACGTTGCAAATATTTAAAATATTTATTTAGTAAACAAAAGCATTAAATAACATCTACAATTTTACTCTCAGAAAATAGGAAGGAAACTGGTTCAAAATTAAATGAAAAGCATAAATCATTAAAAAAATAACAACTTTTTACGAGTAATTTTGCCTTCCTCCAGGACTTTACGAAAAAGTTAAAATGAGTAAACCTGTAAGTAGCATCCTACATAGCAAGTTTACTTTTACTACGATGGCATGGTCCTAAACTTGCCCGTTGCTGGTTAGAATTACTGAAACTCTCTTGTCTATGAAGAGCGACATAACGAGGTATCATAGATCTTCCCGGAGATTTTCTGTTTCTGCTCATACCGTCAAATAACTTGACATTTTGAGACACTTTTCCAGCGTTTAACGTTTTTAAGGCTTGAATTGAGTCCCTATCTTCGTGATGCTCACCTAAATTTCGTAAGAATCTTCTTCGATGTGTTTCAAAGTTGAAATCTGACGCAGGAACCCACATATCAGATGAATCCCTTTTCTTCTTATCAATTGAAGTTGGCGTCAGCTTTGGAGTACTCAAATCAGTCATTTTCATAGACCTGCTTTTGCTTTGCTTTAGTGAGGATACTGGGGTTGGCTTCAGAAACTTGCTGGAAGAGCTGGATGTCCGGGTTAATGTTCGTTTTTGGGGTGGGGGTTCCGTCTTAGGTACTTCAGAGGTATTTTTCTCAATTAAAACTCGAGGACTGCTGTTCTTCTTTCCCTTTTCCATTATTTTCACGAGCTCTTGTACTGAAGACATTCTTCTCATGGGAGTAGCCATGTAGAGATTGCTCGCCGGTGCCTTATCGGAATTTTTCACTTCCTCTTCTGGCGGGAGCATATCAGATGGGTTCTCCTTCGTATCATCTTCACTGGTTTTAACTGATGTACCTAATGTGGAATTATTTCGTGAAGAAGCTGGACTGGGTCTTGCCAAACCAGTTCTTAAAGTATTTGGCCGCCCCCGTTTTAAAGTGCATCTGTTTGGCGATCTTGAAAGAAACCCTCCTGTAGAATGAGCGCTGGATTTGGCCACATCATTAAGTGGCGTAGTAACTGCTGTCGCATTGACTCTTGCAAGAGGAGGACGAGTTAATTCATTTGATTTCCGTCTGGCAGCATTGGAAGCAATTCGCCGTTGAGCTGGTGATAGTCCTCTGTCTTGAATGGAAAATCTTCGCTGAATGCTGACCGCTCTTTGATTAGCACGAGCAGACCTTTCAGATTGAATTCGCATAATTTTTGTTTCTTTCATAGCTCGCATGAATTTATCTTCAACTTTTCGAATAGATTCAGTACGGGAGACATTCGCAGAATTGGGAATACTTCCAGTATTAGCAAGGTTCCTCTCACGGCGCTCTCCTTGGGAAGGACGTTTGTTTTTCGGGATATCAGGAGGACTTTGAAGACGAGCCTTGTTTGTACCAGCTCCAGAGCTTCTTCTTCGAGTATTCCGATTGGGAACAGGTGGTGGGGGTGGTCTTTGAGACGGAGAAGAAGGTTTGCGCCCAATGCTGCCTCCAGAAAGTTTTGAAGCACTTTTCTTCCGTAGTAGTTCAGAAAGCGTTAACTCCTCTTGAGCAGAAAGAGTAAGCGTATTTATTTCCTTAATTAGGGGAGTCAAACGAAGCGAAGCAGTAACTTCTACCTGTCCCTCATTCTCTTGTCCGGTTGGCAAATCAACCGTATCTTCTAGACAGGACAATTTGGAAGCAATAAATGCATCGTTCCTAATATCGTTGAGATGAGCTGATGGCGAGAGTTTGACATATTCCCCGCTTATACTGCTTACATTGCAAACTTTCTTATCCTGAAACGGCACTTTAATATTCCGTGGGGACTTGGCCGAAACACGAACGGAGCTACAGCTTTTCCTAACGGGATTAATTTTGTCCGGTCGGGGTATTCTAGTGGAAGAAGCTCTAATGACTTTTCGAGGAGAGCTGTTAAGTTTACGAATTGAGATGTGGGATGGAAGCTGCTTAAGTTCAGCAGATCGAGCTGGACCGTTATTATCAGATACAACTGGGGTCTGAGTTGGAAATATACTAGTAACCGGCTAAAAGAAAATCAGAATAAACAGCACTCACTAGGATGAGCTTTCATGATCTACATGAAAAGGCACTCACAACAATAACAAATGAATAATATGTTTTGGTTTACCTGTTTCTTCGCTGACTTTTTTCCTAATCCAAGTCTCGCTTTCACGGGTTTTGCTGGTGCCGAGAAGGGTGTGATATTCTTGCCCGAATCGATATGCTTATCCTTCCTTCGCAGGAGACTTGGAGTAACCAAATTCTTGAACCGCGCGGTATTTGGTGTCTGCTTCCAGTCCATTTTCATTGGACTAATAAAATAATAATCGACTGAGATTAAATTTTAATTACAAATACTGTAAAACATTTTAATTAACAGTAGTTGGACATAAAATTATTGAGATATATATGGCGGGATAGGTTGCAGCAAGTGGGAGCAAGCAAGAAACAAAATTGCATATCAAAGTATAAAAATAGTTAACCTTGGATTCAGACACACGGGAGATGGACAAGCAATGAATCCGGTTAGGGAATTCGGTGTGTCAGTGATATGAGCAAATCGCTTATCATCATCTTTTACAGTCAAACCATTCTTTCGAATACCATCCAATATGGTTTTCCTTTTTGTGGCAGCGACAGATAAAAAATAATAGCGGAAAATTGAGAAATGTGATAGAAAATGCATAAAAAATAAAAATACATATAACAAGTTGGTTGACATTGACGCAATTGATAAACATGCGATTTTAAAGATTTTACAAATAGGCAGGCAATGCATTATGCGTGCTCAAGTGTTCAAGAAATACATATTCAAAAACTAAAACTAAAATTATATTAACGAGTGTTTGTTTCCAACTTACTTTTTCTGTAAGGAAAATATATTTTCGTCCAGACATCGCCGTTTACTGCTTTTCATAACCGGAGTGTGCGTAAAGTCTGAAAAATTTGGAGTTTGTGTCACTACTGGAGTATCATTTGTCCTATTGCTTGCTACTTTCCTCAGAAATCCCAAAACTCCTGCTTTAAAATAAAACAAAATTAATGTATTTACTGTACACTCTATCATTATGATATTCCTACTAAGACAATCTGAAGGTAGATTCGTACTTGTTAATGAGCCACTTCTTCGCTTCTTACGTCTCCCAACTCCGTCATTCTCCAGCTCATCTTCAGACCCTCTATTGGAAAAGTCCTGCTCAACTTTTTTCTCAATATCCATTGGAAGACAACCAATACTCTCAGAATTGCGAATCATCGTCTATTTAAAATATTACCAAATAATGCGCGTTATGTACAAACGAAAGATTAAGTTGATAGTGTATGTACTTATCATATTTATGACGTAAAGTAATAGGATTCATAGGATTACCTCAAAAATCTTCGTATGAGCATCAATAAACTTTCGTTCATGCTCTAGTTCCTTTGCTTTGTCATTCTTCCTAGCTTCCACTGGCATGACATTTGGTCCGACCACAATCGCAAGATTTTCACAGCTCATTTTGTTGTATTCACGGTTATTTACTACTTCCGTCAGAAACTACAATTTTTTAAAAGATTTTTAAGGATGAAGAATCAAATTAGAATGTATGTAATTTACACGCTGAATCCACCTTCACTCAAATCTCTGGTAAGGATAAGGATAAAATTATAAATGCAATAAACGCACCTCAAGTAGATATGTCAAAATACTGATGCTGAATTCGGACAACAAACACGTGCAAAGCATGATGGCTTCATCTTTTGTGGATTCATTTGTGACTTCAAAGCACCTTCAAATTTGAAACAGTTATATACGTTAAAAGTTATGTTAATTTTACAGTTAGAAAATACAATATTACTAAACTAGCTATGAAAATGTAGGAGATTAAAAGATTTTATAATTAATACAACTTACTTGCGAATTAAACCATGAAGTTCATATGGAATCAATGGAGTGTCCAACTCTCGAATATATTGCTTTAATACTGTGGCTACGTCGAATACCGTATCACTAGAAGAAAATGAGAACTCTTCCTGTTGTTTCAAAAGTGCGAACCGTTGCTGAAAAACAAGCAATCATTTTAAAAGTAAAGAAACCTTCAATTCGATATTGTTATAGTTCTTTTAATTCCTTTTGATAGAAGTTTTACACTTACCATAAGCGTGTGAATTCGTGAGGATGACCCTGACTTTCTAAAAATCCCTTCCGTTTTAATATTCTTGCGCAGAAAGTCGCAAGTTTCCTTAATTAAGATTGGCACTTTAACAGTTATATCCCAGCTCGTTAGTTTGACTTCAACCAGTCTCTATCAAATAAAATGATAAAAACATATTAAAACAACAAAATTAAGTCTAATAATAATAAAAACTAAAACAAATTTGATAAATTAAATGTTTGATTAAATCGTCTTACGTTGGACCCATTTTCCAGTCGGTTTGCTCGGCTGCTATTTGACTTCCTCGCTTTTGGCCTGCCACGAGTAGAAGGAACCTCTAACTCCACTCCTAAATTCCTAAGGTGTTGATAAACAGCCAAATGCACTAATGAAGTCATTTGTTCCCCACAATTCACCTCCTTCGCTTGAGCCAGTAGCTGAAGAATATGCCGACTTTTGAAGGCTTCTTCCAGGAAAGGTTCTGTAAGGATTTCCTCACATGATTCGATTTCTTCCTCCTCTCTGTCCCGCAGCTGCTTTTGCTGATGGTGATGACACATGTCATCTTCGTCGATAAGCTCCTCCGTTGTGTCCATCCTTGCGTTTCAAAAGATAAGAGATTCTGTATTCTTGACAATTTAATTCAGCTGTCAGCAGCACAATTCTACACAAAACTTTTATGGCACACTCGACTCGCTTTAAGGGACAAAAGGAGGTGGCTGATTTAGTTAAAAATGTAAAATATCAAGTATCGAAAATGCCATCCTATTAATTAAAATTTTTAAAACTAAAATTAAAAATCACATTTTAATGAAATCTCTGCTGCAAGAGAAGGAAAGAAACCCAAAACAAACGAACAAAAAACAGAAATCATGCAGCAAAACAGCCAAGCCACAGGCAGGGCAGAAAGGAAACAGATAGCAAAACAGTCAAAATAGATCAACAGTCAAAACTCATGTTTTGAGCGGTGCAATGTCCAAACGGTTCTGTATTGCGGAGATGTAATCCTTCCGTGAGATTCTGCCAACCAATCAGCGGGATTCGTTTGTCTTTACCCTACCCCACAATGCATAAAGCTACTCGTAATGTTCATGAGCTTCCTTATCCTTGGTTTGTCCTCGCCTAGTATTTTGCTTGTTGCTGAATGGATTTTTTAGCTAGCAAGCTAGCATCGAAAAGGAGCGAACAGCGAAGTAAATGCATTTTGTTGATATGTGCATTTTTATGTGCATTTAAAAATACACTGCGTAGAATCAGAATGTGTGAGTGTGAGGTGAGGTGAGGTGATCGCATGAGTGAATCATAATTGTAATAAAATTTTTTATATTTTCATCATGTGAATGAATTATGATAATTGCTTAAAACTAAAACACGAGCTTTAATGAAGTGACGACGTGATTTTGATTTAATATTTAATTGAGTTTAGTCATTTATTTGTTCAGTTTTATTTATTTGTTTGTTGGCCCTTGCAATCAGTAAAAGTGTGGGCCAGGTGTTTACTTTTTAAAAAAAGTTAATTTCGATATTGTTAGCTGTAATTTTGAATTTTCTTCAGTCGTCATCAGTGAAGAACAGAAGAGCACTCGTGTGATTATTTACTGATCAAAGAAAAGAACTTATTGAGGGACGGCGAAGATGTCAATTAACTGCGAGGTAAGGTCTTGCTTGCTCATAAAACTGTGACAGAGTTGTCAATGTTCTTAAGATGCTGATAATAAATGGCTAATTGTGTTATGTAAATTAAGCATGCAATGTTGGCAAAATACTTAAAGTTGCATAATAACGCATCTTATTCGTAATGAATGATAATAATATGTGTAGGTCAGATGAGCTTTAGGTATTAAAATCAATACTCGATAAGCAAACAAAATTCAAGGTTATCTTATAAGTTATCTTGTGTCTTGGTCCTGAGTCTTGAACAGATTAATTAATTTATTAAAATTAAAAAAGTTGGTCTGCCTGGAGCCACTCGTTTTTTATCGAAGCTGTAGCAGACGCTTCTCTTTCAGTAAAGTAAAATTATTCTTTATATCATTCTTCATTCTCCTTGAAACAAATAAACAAAGCAATCGTTCCAGATGCAGGTTGCTTTTTTAAAAAAATCTGCGTCATGGTCAAAAGAAGAGTGCAAAGTAGAAAGTACGTCATTCGTGAACCGCTTATCAATCTGCGATTTTTATCGTGAACTAAAAACGAAAGATGAAAGCATAAAAATAATGTCATTTTTCCTTTATTTTATAATGCGTACCGCTTAACTTTTGTCATTAGTCTTAGTTGTTAGTCTTGGAAAGAAAGGAGGTGAAGGAGGAGACTCAAAACATTTTCTGATTTCTGATTAGTGATTAGTCATTTTAAGTAGTTCAACTGCAACGAAAAGTATCTAATCATTATTTTTAGTTCTTATATAATAAAACATAATAAAATTGACGATATAATCAAGCAAGTGTTAATTAATTTCCATTTTTTTGTTTTCTTTCTGCTAGTAATTTCAACCAACAAAAACAATTACATAATAGGACTTACACTGAATTGGTGAAGGTGGTTCGGAGAAGTCGAGAGAATTTCCCTTCTTCAAAATGTTGATCCTCAGTAAACCAGGATCTATTGGGATCCTTCTTGTCCTCACAGCCTTACTCAGCCACGGGGTTGATTGTAAGCCAAAGCGTGGGTCTGGAAGTCTAGTTTCTGAAGATGAACCAACTGGTAATGAATTAAACTCAAACACTTATGAAGACGGGAATATTTCATCTGATGAAAATTTAATGAAAGGCCAAGGGCGCGATGCTGGTTGGGATCCATCTTTCTTGGATGTTTTGTCCAGCGATTATTTTGATGAGTCGCCCTCAGATAAGAAAAACGTATTTGCTGATGAGGACGACGAGCCTGTCATTTCATCTGATGGCACCGCTGCAGAGGATTCCAAAGGAGTTCCTGTGGCACCGGATGTTGAAGAAGAGGAAGTTGTAACTAGTCGAGCTCCATGCTCTGGCTGTCCTCGCGACATCGACCCTGAAGACTCCAAAATTCAAGAAATCGCCTCTTTTGCCTTCAGTAATCATTTGAATTCTCTTGACGATACAGAGCTGGGGCGTCATTTAATTCGTGTTGTAAAAGCTCAAACTCAAGTCGTCGCAGGCCAAAAATACTTACTTGATTTGGAGCTTGGCTACAGTAATTGCTCAAAATCCGAAATGACAATCAAAAAGGAGTCAACTTGTCTAATTGATCCAGAAAAGGAAACCTTCATTTGTAGCTTCGAAGTGTTGGAACAAAAATGGCGAAATCATACAGAACTTTTGCTCTCCAAATGCGATCAGATAGCGAGTGACAATGTTGAAGCTGTCGACGATGACGATGAGGATCAGCAGCGAGATCCAGAAGAAGCTGAAGCTAGAATCGGTGAGCTGGATAGTGATGAAGGAGATGCTCCAACGACTACAACTGTAGCAGCTGCACCATCAGCTCCTGCAAATCAGCAAAGAAGAAAGAAAAGGGATGCAAGTAGCAGCAATAAAACACCATATGGATCAATCGGTGGCCTTAGAGATGCTGATGAAGATAAGGAAACCTTGATGGATCTGTCCAGGTTTGCCGTAGAGCAGCTAGACGTTATCGATGAAGATAATGATGCCCGTATGGTTATGGACATTTTGAGTGCACAGAAGCAAACTGTTTCCGGATGGCTCTATCATTTGAAAATCCGCGTGGCTCAAACAACTTGCGAAGAAGGCTCAGAAATTTCTTTTGAAAAATGTAAAGACAAAATCGTCCTTCCTTATAGCATTTGTACGGTCAAAGTCCTCTTCCAACCATGGCAAGCTGTGCAGAAAAAAATTACGGAATCTCAATGCTCTCAAGAAAAAATGAAGAAGGGGAAGAAGCTTGGAAAGCAATACTATTTCAAGAAAGATTCAAACAGTCAACAGGGAGATCTTTTAGGAAGCAAAACCCTTCTTGGTGGTTTCACTGCCATCAATCCGGATTCTGACGATTTGGCTGAATTGGCAGATTTTGTTTTAACTTCAGTGGATGAGCAATCAAACGCTCTTCATGCTCAGAAAATTGTTCGGGTTATTGAAGCTCGAAGGCAAGTTGTTAGCGGAGTGAAAACGAAATTGGTCATTGAGATGGGATACACTAAATGTCGAAAGAATAAAGAATTGGAACGAAGCAAGTGTGACATCGATGAATCAAGAGAACACAACTTCTGTCGTGTAACCGTATGGGAACAGCCATGGCTGAAATCCAGGAAAATGACAGATTCAAAGTGCGGGAAGAAATCAGATTTGTTCGAAAACAATACGGACAAACGAAGCAAGAGAAGTTCTCCACAAATTTCTTCACCATCTTTCAGCAGCGTCTCCGTCTCCAGTCCGAATTTAGATCTTGAAGAGAAAAAGTTCGGTGCATTTATGGCTCAGTACGGCAAGGCATATGAAACGGAAGAAGAATACAATTACCGATTGGGTGTATTCAAGAAAAGCTTACAAAAAATCAAATTGCTTCAAGAATATGAAGAAGGTACAGCAACTTACGGAGTAACCAAGTTTGCCGATTTAACGGAAGAAGAATTTTCAAAGCATCATCTCGGTCTAAGGCCAGATTTGCGTAGAAAGTATAAGCCTGTAAAACAAGCAGAAATTCCTCAGCTTCCTAAGCTACCGGATGAATTCGATTGGAGAAATTATAACGCAGTAACCCCTGTCAAAAACCAGGGTCTTTGCGGCTCATGTTGGGCTTTCTCCGTTACTGGTAATATCGAAGGACTCTATGCATTGAAGCATAAAAATCTGCTCTCCTTTTCGGAGCAAGGTATGGACTACGAAATGCTTGCAAAACAAAAACTTACAAAATATGCTTTGTTTATTTGCTTTAGAATTAAATGAATTAATTACTAAAAAGTGAACATATTTTTTTCTTCCTTAGAACTCGTGGTTAGAAAAACAAAAACAAAATAATTCAAACAAAAGTGCCGTAACATTTAAATTGGCTAACGTTTTTAACTCACTTTCACTCGTTCTTCAGTTTTATTGGGGCGGTGTGAGCAAGCCGTGGAAGTTCCTGTGCAGTCCTAAGAGCTTGGACCATGGTGTTCTTATCGTGGGATACGGAGTACACAGTAAGGCTGCGTTAATGATTTAATTATTAAAAATTCTTAAACCTGAAGAAAGATTATACAATTGCATCTGCATGGTTTAATCATCATGATATATGAGATGAGATGATTTTTTTATGTTTTTGTGCATTTCTATTTTAGCTACTTCGATTCGACATAAAGTAATGCCTTACTGGCTAGTTAAAAACAGTTGGGGTCCATCCTGGGGAGAGAAGGTATTGTTTTTTAATATGATTTCTTATTATTTCAGCTTATCCAAGATTCAACACCACCTTGCCTTACTGGTCCGTGAAGAACAGCTGGGGAGAGAGTTGGGGCGAACAGGTTAGCTTTTCTGAAAGCTCTGTCTGGTTTTAATCGTCTCAAATGTCTATATTTATTCAGCTATTTATTGGGATTTAACTTATTTCTAATTGAATGTGATAAAATACGTTAAAATCTAATGAATTTCTAAACTGCTTTTATGAAGGGGGTTTGATACATTTAATTTAAGCAAATGTGCCTGTGATTGTCCATTTTGCTTTCTCAAGCTGTTCTTCCGGGGTAGTACTGAAGCAAAACTGCATGGGTGATCCGTTTGCAATAATTCCTTAAATATTTTAATTTTTTGTTTCTTTAACAGGGATATTACCGTGTGTACCGTGGAGCAAATACATGCGGAATTTCGGAGATGGCAACATCAGCTACTATTTTTTGAGCCCAGCTTTTGTCCCTAACTTCGGCGAAACGGGGGCTACTTGATGTTCATTCATAATACAACTGAACCGATGATTCATTTAAGCTAATTTTTCGCGGTGAGGCAATTGCTGCAAATGATTTTAAAAATAAGTATTTTACTAACTAAGGATCTTCAAACAATTATGATCTTGATCTTTCACATTTTGCGACGGGAAAATGGAAACAATGTTCTTTCTTTCTAAAAACTACTTACAAAATTGTAACTACATTCACAGTATAATTGAAATTGCATTCTTGATATTATTACGACTACTTAATACAAACCAGAACATATTTTCTGGTTTAAAAAATTAATGTGTTTGTGTGTATATTGTAGCTTCTATGTACTCATTTGAAAATGTACCTGCTTTTTGTATAGTTTCATATTATTTGTCTAGTTAAATTATCTTATCGAAGATAACTTGTAGAAAAATATTTGATAATGAATTCAATCAGACATTGCATTTTGTTTAGTTCGGTGATGGGTAGAGAGAATTGAGAGAAATATGGTGTTAAAAATTGATTTACTTAGTTTTTTGTAAATGATTTTTTTAGTAAATATAGTGCTTTGTGGTAACTATACGTCCCCGTATGCGTGTATGTTATTAAGTCAAAAGTTCTAGATCATTTAATTATACTCAATCTCACTTTCACTTCAGTCATAACCCTTTTTCAACTAAAATCTTTCGACTTTGAATGTGATACACTTACTACTTTACTACTTAACTTACAGTACTGCTAGCTTATAGTTTTATTGTTACGCGTTAGTAATCATCCCGAATACCTATATTCAATTCTTTGTAAATAATCAATCGATAATGATAAATATGCTATGATATACGTATTGTAAAGGGAGCAAACCTTAACCGTGTGAAATCTCGAAATAAATTTGAATAAGAGTTCATTTTTTGTCGTTGATCTGAATTTCTTTTTTTTATTCTCATCCTGAAACAAAATGTTTATAAATATTCACTGTTAGGCTCTACGTCATACCGCTTCCACATAAAAAACATTGTGTTTTTTTACATTAGAGCTCAGAGGTTACGGCCGGAAATCAGAAGTGAATGTTTCAGACGACATTCCCGGAAGACAAATCGATTTCAATTATAAGAAGGACAACAAGGGTAATAGCTTCATTCTTTTTGTCTTTGTTACTTCGCCGACAACATCATCGTCATCAAGACAGTTCGGTTGTAGTAAAATAGTAAATACAACACAGAATCCATAAGGTACACATTATTACGTAATACTTTCTACTTGTTTTCTGACTGAGAATATTATTATTTCTCATACCAGCGAAAAAGAAAGCATTTTTTAAACGAGTATAATGTGTGTAAGATCAAGGAAACCGCAAATTAGTTTTTAGAGTATGCCTTGACATGTATTTTTTTAGAAACATTCGACATGTGCATTTTAATACTTGATTTCAGGGTTGAAGCATAATTACATATATATAAGGTATTATTATTGAAACTTTTTTTTGAAATTGGAAATGTTCTCTGCATCTCATACTCATAATATGTACTTAAAGAAATCAACAAAAATGGGTTCTCGCACACACACAACCAAACGATAGCAAAGGACATGCGTTTCTAACGGTTGTGTCGGCGTTTGCTTTTGGAAAGGAAGAATCATTATGCATGATGATGTAAATATGTAGTAATAAGTAAGGAGTTGACAAAAGTTACAAACGAAACGTACGCAAGTAAAACTCATGTACCCACGCAGATTTGTATTACAGAAAAAAAGTCAGGCAGGGTCCACAAATGTTACAAATGCAAGTAAGCTGAAAACTGAATTACTGAAGTGACTTTTTTAAAGAATTGAACGAGCACCAGCAGTACCGTGCCTTACGTAACTTTTTCTTCTTATATTTCACTCTGAGTTTTTTAGTTTTACGTATGTACGTCATATCATCAAGAGCAAAGAGCAAACTTGTACTGTACGCAGGAAAAAATTGAAAAATATGAGAGTCACATCGAAAATAAATCACACGACCAGAGAAATTCGGCTTAGCAATGTACCCAAGTTTCAAAATAAAGGAAGAATCCCAACAGCTCCAAGAAAAACTCGCATCCGATCCGAAAGACCCGAATGTACATCCGTCATTCATTATTCCTTGTATGGCAGCAGATGAAATGGAAAATGAAGCTATATAGAATTATAGATGCTCCAAGAAGGCAACGCAAAGGAACGCGCGGTTCAGTCGAGTCGTTCATCTTCATTTCTCGATTTTTTTCTTAAAAAATGATTTCAAAGTTGCTTTGTATGATGATGAGATGAGTACGGAATGATTTCTTTTTTTTTTTCATTTTCTCGGTTTAGCACTGCTTTGATCCTTTCCGACAAATCCAACTTTTTTTTCATTTTTTAGATGAGTTTTTCATTGAGAAAGAACGTTTTGGTAAATAAATGATATTATGCAATGCAACTTGCTCTTTGAAAGTCTGAACTAAATGCCTACCTCACTATTTTTGTACAACAGTCACGGAAAAATATTGTTTTGAAAGTAAGTATTTGACGTAAAGAAACTCCGAATGTCGATTTCAAGTCGGGTATCTTTGAAAAATTAGCTCATTCTGAATTTTACTGGTTTAAATTAGTGTAAGTTTCTTTGACTCATTCCCCGCTTGTCANAAAATTAGCTCATTCTGAATTTTACTGGTTTAAATTAGTGTAAGTTTCTTTGACTCATTCCCCGCTTGTCATTATTGTACAGACAGGCATTCAACCCATTAAGTTTAAAACTTCTTTCACAAAACAAATTCTACGATAATGCAAAAATGAAATGCTGTGGCTCACTCATTACTGGCATTTTGTCTCTTTTCATTTTTCTTACTTTCGTTTCTCTTGTTAAGTTAATAAATGATACAAAATGGAATCAGCTAATTAAAATTATTAAAGATTTGTAATCAAAATTTTGCTAATATGTATCTCATAATCCTAACGCTTTGCAGCGAAGAAACTTTTCCTACACGGTTCTGTAGAATAGTTATCAGATTGCCCCTAATTGGGTTGCAGAATGTTATCTAAAAACTGTTATTTTTGTTATCAGAATTATTTACAGCATTATGAAATTAAAAAATTTCCACAATTGCTTTTCTAGCTCATAAAATGACTGAATCATGATGATCGAATGGCAAAAGCGCAATATCGGCACATTTGCTGTTAGTAAACTGGCATCCTTCAGCCTTCACTCTCATAAAGGCAGTTCTAAAACTGTCATGAATGCGGTATGAGTTAATTTGAGAAGAAAGGACGATGGGAGGATTGGATTTGTTTTGGAAGCTGAGAGTTTTATAACAGATATAGCAAGAGAAAGAGCTCAATTTTAGTATCAGCCAGCATCACGAATTCTTTGCGCAAACCCGAGTGTGAAAAATGCAGAATGCTGTGAATTTTGTCATAAAACAAATCTTATTTTTCTAAGCCTTTTTGTTCTACTCCTCAATCCTCATTATTATAACCGACTGCTGCGTTTCCCCAATAAGACATTGAGCAGACAACATGACCACAGTTCATTTCATTTTCTACGTCACTCTCCTCCGCCACCATACACCGAATGCCATAAAACGGACTTATTTCATTTTGTCTTATTTCTAGGGAAGGTCGCTTGTTCTGCTATGTTCTGTTTTGTTGCTTCAACGTTGGTGTAAAATGACAATGCAATGCAATGGGAAATACTTTCCAGTAGAAATTTTACCGTTATTTTCATTCTTTTTTAAAAATAAATGGGATATTTTGGTTTGGAACATATTTACATAATCACTCTTGTAGCGTCATTATATTTACAAGAGAAATTATTATTTCTGCTTTCACTATCAAAATATTTTTAAAACCTTCCGTAAACAAAAGTTAGAATAACATCGATTTATGTTTTCTTTGAGTCTACGATTGCGACTTCTAAAAGAGGTAAAGGGAAAGATACGGTTGAGTTGCATTTCCAAAGTAATTTATATAAAATCAACCGCTTTTCTTTCTAATCTCATGAGAAAAAAAACCTTGCATTGGTTGTGTTTGGCTTGTGTGTTGTGGTGGTGGCAGGTTTGCTTGACAGACTGCGAATTGAGTTAGTTTTGACTGAGAGGTAAAAAGCTATTAACGTGATTTGCATTCCGTGACTAATTCCTGACACATAAAACACAAAAGGGGACAAAAACGAGAAAAATACCATT
>JAHZNJ010000623.1:0-12593 GCA_027744475.1 Lepidocyrtus cf. sotoi NNG-2020
GTCGAGTTAAAGTTGGGAGTAAATGGGGTCTAAAAATAAAAAGCATTTCTCGGTTAAACAACAACGCTACACGATAATGTGATTTAGCTTTACCTGTTTTTCATATATAAGCAATCAAATTGCTATTTTATGCTAACCAACTATTACTACTACTACTGCATATTTTATCATTTACACATACACATAATATCATATGTGTCTCCTCAGCTCCATTTCCTTCCTCCACATATTATAGTAGCTTCGGGAAGTTGTAAAAAAATCTTTGCGGCTAGCAAAGAGTCAAAAAGAGAACGAAAAAGTTACATTGAACGAAAAAAAAACTGAGTGAACGTAGGGTAGGAGGAGGAAAAATCGTTGTCATAAAAAGCACGGTTTTTAAAAGAAGGAAAAAAGGAAGAAGAGTTACGGTTACGGCCAACCAACTCAAAGGCCACTGCACTGTACGGCTCCAAAATCCAAAGCGTCTATAAAATCATTTACTACAAGTACAAAACTTATAATGCGAAAGCGGAAAAATGAGAAGGAAGGAAGTAAAGGATGCGGAAGGAGTTTAACAAGGATTGACTTATGCGTGCATGCATACATTTTTTTTTCTTCAAGAAGGAGAGAGATTCTACTCTTCACAGTACAAAGTTGAAAAATGCATAGTAAAAAGTAAAACAAATATATCACTTTTCTATGCATATTGCTCTCTGTTGGTGCTGGTACTTGGTACAATCCTTGTTTTTCAGAGAAAGAAATTATTCTCTTTTGATACCGTTGTGCATCGTTCAATGAGTTTCCATACGTTAACAACGTACAATGCAAACTATGTAAATTATTAGCCATGATTCCCAAAAGAAATGGAATGCCTGTTAGTAGTAGCTCTACTACTACGTGGGTCACATCCATTCATATAAGCAAACAATTCCAGCTTCCAAAATTTCTACATTTCGTCGGAGATTTTCCGTTTTTTTTCCTACTACCCTCAAGTCTCAAGTATAACTTGGTTGGCTGGCACCACCGAGAAGCAATAAAAATTGTTTCGGATGAATAAGATCATGTTTTCGAACGTCGTTGTTATCGGATGCAAGCATGCATCCATGCATGCATACATTTCAAGTTTTATTTTATTATCTGTCGTGCCACATACCTTCCTCCATATTAGCTGATAAATAGTGGGAAAGTTTTATAAAATGTGCATCCCCTTCCAATTGTTACTATCTAAATACTTTTCCCGGTTTTCATTCTCACAAAATAAATAATCCTTCCCCATATTTCATCACTACTAACTTATCAAAAATTGAAGGGATGGGCAATGGGCAAGTCATCACATCACGAACGAGTCGTGAATGAATTCGAATGCACGCTGCATCCATTTCACATCTCTACTCTTCCCCTGCGTCGTTTTTTGTTAAGATCAAATCCTGCATGGACAAAAATGTATATTTAGAAATGGTTTGTTTACCTTAATAAAAACAAAAACCAAAGTACAGAAAAAAATTGACTAACCCAACTTCTAAAAAGGAAAGGATTCTACAAATCTGAGTGTAGAACGTGGACTAATCTCTTGAACCCTAATTCATAATTTGGAATCCGAAAGCGTTCTTTCCACCACATACCGGATCCTTTGATGTTGTTCTCCAAAAACCGGGTAAACTAACCGGAAAAGTATAATTGTAGCCTTTCTGAACTATCTAACCCATATAGATTACGGTAATGATGATCGGGCCGGATCATTCATTAAGACTCCACAAAGATTATAACTATTGCAGGATACTTTTTGGCCAATATTGCACCATCGGAAATCGTGAGAGCCTTTTGATGGTCCATACAGAACAATTGAATTAACATAAAAGACACTTGTCACATTGACACTTGTATGTACTCGGCCGACATTTGGCATGTGAAGTGCCTGATTTGTATGACCACACGGTTTTCCCCTATAGGATTTTCCTAGGTATATAGAAAGCTTTAATACAGGGACCATGGGGTTTTCTATGATTTTCTATTTTATTTGAAAGCTTTGAAATTAGTTTGGGTTTGATGCGCGTAGCAATATTAACTGGGGAAGAAGAAGGGAAGCAGAGAAGCCAGTGTGTGAACGGGAGAACAACAAAAGAGTCTGGGGTGAAGCCAACTGGGTTGACCCTTCTCATATTTCATTTTTGTATCAATACAGAAATGCAGTAAATTTTTTATGATGATAGCTCATATCGAACAAGTCGTCGCTTCTTGCTTGTATGAGCTTACGTGGGATCTGAAATTTTTGTAACAAAAAATAGAATTTTCCCTGCATATTATACAAAAAATGATGAAAGGAACATATTTTCCTTATTAAAACCCCAAATAGTGGCATGGTAAGCATCATAACGTTTGCTTCAAACAAACTGTTTTGATTAACTGAACAAACTATCTTCGGTACCTACGTATATGTATCTGTGTTTAATTAAAGATAATTAAGCTACGCGTAAACATTCGTGTTTTTCTTTTTATTCGAGTATTCAACAACACGGAGAAATAATCAGTGAGTAATAAATTCTCCAATTCAACGAAATTAATTCGCATTTCATTCTCGAAAGTCAACTGTATATGAAAACAATCGTCTCCGTCTAATCTTACGTTCTTACGAATTATGACCTAGCGTACGCGTACTCACAACAACAACACAACTCAACAGCATTCAAGATTCGGGAACAAGAAAAATTCTGTTAGTTTTCGTTTTCTCATGTCCACCTGACCTTCATCTCATTTCTCATTAAATCATTAATTTAAAGCCATGAAAATCCCTCGTAGAAAAAATGTTGCGTCTAAATACGAGCTTTTCGTAAACATTTTCACTTCTTGAGTGAGCTTTATTTATTGTGAGGCTTTCGTATTTACAATTTGAAACTGATATACAGCATGACACACACTCTTCCCATCTGCAATTGCTAGGCATGAAACCCAGCAAGTAAACTCAAGCCTACTTACAGCATCACGCATGAGAGGAAAGAAGTCACGAGCTTCATATTTATGTCAACTTGTCATCGTTTGCAACACTAACTGGAATATAATATGCATGCAAACGCCCAATAAAATTACCTGAAAGGAACCATAAAGTGACCCCTTTGGTTGTAAATCAACCAACAAAAAAACTTTCATTATTATATCATACATTACTCATTTACTTCACCTTACCTAATTCATTATCACGAATTTTTATTATACCGAAATGCATTACTCAGCAAGTTATAAAAAAGGAAGCACAGTCTTCTCTTCATCATGATTTTTTTGAAAGCGAGTGGGCATCTGTTTAGTTTGTTTGTATGTGTGAGTAGTATAGTGGAGGAAACAAAGAGAAACTGCCAAAAATAATAAAAACGGCGGAACAAGAATAACTGTTAAAAGGGGAATAACTATTTTTATTGTTATAGTGTAAATATAAAATAGCAGGAGGATATTTCTTTCTATGTCCTCTTTCCCAAAAAATAATAATGTCGAACGAAAGGTAAACTTTTCTGGAGGATAAAGCGAGAAGAGAACAGTTTCATTTGCCAAAGCTTACATTTCCTTCACACAGTCGCATTCGTAATGTCAGCTACCTCAAAAACTGCTGCTGCTGTTCTCAGTTCGATTCCCCTAAAAATGTTCAATCTGAATAATAAGGGAAACAAGTCCACTTTTCACATTCGGAAAGAGCATATTGTGTTACATTAGATTGCAACTTATTCATTCGAAATGACGTTGCAGTAGTGAGTGAGTGAATTCTGTACTCGTGGGATGAGAAACGGATGGACTTGAATTAGGGAGAAAGGCAATAATAGAAAAAAAGGAGACCAATGCAAACGCAACATGGTCAGAGAGAAACCCACCGCAACCGACCCTACCAACCAGAATACGTAATATGTTTACTAAAGGTTTCCATTTAAATGAATGGCTTTTTTGGTGAATTTTTTATTATGATCCCATCATATCATTACTTACTAAATTCAGCAAAAGCAAGTCTATTACAATTGATGTATTAAGAGATTAAGCGTATTAAGTAATTTACTTAATCTGTTTCTTCTGCTGCAGTTGACAAGTTTCTATGCGTTGTACTCGTAAGTATTTACGAGCCTGCCAAACACATGCTATGCAACACAGCAGCTAAATTTGATATATGAAAGAAAGAAAGCTAAAAAGAAAACTAATTCATGAAGTTAACGATACAACAGTACAAACGATCTCTACGCATATTATCTTCCGTTATACTATTTAATTTCACTCCACGTCCTCCACATAAATCTATCGTGTCGCTGACAGGTTAAATTTGTATTATGTTATTTTATTTATAAATATTACTGCAACATTTTAACAAAAACTTACATTTCCAGGTACTGAAAACCTCGGTAGACAGGTTTCTTGAAAATAANACAAAAACTTACATTTCCAGGTACTGAAAACCTCGGTAGACAGGTTTCTTGAAAATAAACATGACTCCGTCAACACGTTCCATTTTTGTTTGTTGAGTATTACTTACGAAAATTGTTAAGTCAGTTGCAAGAGTATCCTTATCAAAGCAACTTAAGAAAAGTCTTATTTTGGACAGAGGCAGCTCAGCTCAGCTACGCTACGTCTCAATTTAATTCAACTGTCCCTATTCGACCAAGTAAGTCCATTTTAGATTTTCCGAGTCAAGGTTTTTTTAACCATTCATTCGCTGTATCGTATCAAACGGTTGAATAACTGATTGCGCGTTTTCTCTTCTCTTGCATGAATATATTTTTTATTAAATATTCATAACCATTACCATGTAAAGGAAGAGGAAATCAGCGGTTTTTATCACTTGAAAACATTCCTTTTTTCCTCGTGTTAGGTATTAAGTAATGTTGTTAGCTTTTCTGGTTTTGCTTTTGGTCTGGTTTCATACCGGCAAAAAAGCACATATAGTTTTTATTTAATGTAGGTAAATGGTGCAGCAGTACATAATTTTTTCCTAGTCTAATATTATTTAATGATGGTGATCAAAAATGTACGTAAGTAACATGTAACATTTTTTACACGTAGTAATGTCCCATCCTTTTCCTATAAAAAACAGCAGAAATTACTTGTATTTATGTACTTTTCCTATAATTTTTTTTTGAGTCTGATTGAGCTAAAACAACAGTAAGCTTTTAAGTGACTGAAATGGTGCGCATATTGAATACAAATTACTTCGTTGTTTCTTTCAATAACCTTCGTCGGTTAACATAAATGCATAGAGAGAAAAAAACGAAGTTGTCAGTTAGTCAATATTAATAACAGCTGGGCTCTGTAAACTTAAAAACCTTGTCGAGCTTTAAAATAATAATAATATCGTATCGTACTTCTTCGTTCTTCTTTCTCTATTGTTAGATACGTATTATTAAATGCTTTTTCCACCTCTACATACCATACACCAGGTCAAAAACTAGATGACGGTGACATGACAGTACTTTTTTAACAGAATAAAAATAAATTGAAATGAGCTTTGTCATTGTCCAAACTGCTCTTGCGGGGGCTGATTGCTTTTTTATGTACGTTGTTATTGTTGCTCTAATTTTATTTTTCCTTTTTCATTTATCCACCCGGACCGGAGAACAAAACGATTGCTTGAAAAAGGTATTGTCATTGACTCTCTAGATCGAAATTAAGATTGGTCTGGGAATTAGAGTTACCCATACATACGTAGTACTTGTATTCGATTGTTTCAAGTTCTGTAACCCCATTCTGAAGACGACGAAGAAAATTAAACCGGAGCAATTCAAGTAAAGTAACTAGTTACTATATCTTCCTGCCATAATTTCATTCATTCATTAAAGAGTATGAAGTTAGATGAGAGAGAAAATGGACAAATTGAAATTCCAAGAGCCCAAAGCACATATATAAAGACTTCAGAGAGTGGAACGTGAAGGAATTAAACTCGTCTTTCTATCATACTAACTTATTCAGTCCTCTCCTCATTCAGGTATCCTACTTTACAAAAAAAATGCCAGCAAGTTTTTCTTCACTTCTTGCGACGCTTTGTAGATTTACTACCGCTTGGCTGCGAAAGCAGTTCTTTCTCTTGTTAAACTTGGAGCACTTATATAGAAAAAAGAAGTGGCTAGAAGATCAACACCATCACGATGCGATGCCGATGAGCAGGCATTGGGAGAATCATAAAGAAAACATGTGATGAGCCCCCTGGAGTTTATGTATTTCTCTGGCACTGTGTGTGAGGTAAAATGTTAATGTGCTAAAGTACATAAATACAAGTAATTTCTGCTGTTTTTTTCTCGGATGCGCAAAGAGACAGTAGAACGAGTTGAGTAATCGTTTTTATATCTTGTATTTTCTTTCTTTCTTTGAAGAAAAAGTTTTTTCTCCTTCAAGTAAATTTCTAGTAATCCTCTTCTTTTCCTTTGCAAATGATGATGATGATGATGATTAGGATAGTTGATGGTTTAAGTTTAACTTATAATTTTTCATAGAAACCACCACATTTCCATGCGATAAAGTAACGATATTTAATGCCTCCGCTTCAGTTTGAGCGTATAGTTGGAGAAAAGAGAAAATTGGTTGGTATTTGGTATGTGTGACAGTAGTACACTGGAGTACTTTATTACTTTAAGTTTTATGGTTTCTTCGTTCTTTCTTTTACTTTCTTGTAAGTAAGTACTAGTAATCATTTATACTTCTCTGTATGAATGAATGAATGAATGAGCGAAAGAAATGAATGGGATTAAAGTTCTTTCCCGTTGTTCCCTTTTCTTGCTTGAAATTTTTTTTTTCGGAAAAAATGAAGAAAGACTATTCACAGATCAATAGAGTCAGGAGCACACCACATTAACTCTGAATTATAGCGAGGGTTGTAGTTTCTAAGCCTTGTGATAAGAATTCTGATGTAGTATTTGGGTTGTTCGGGCTCCTGATTTTTATGCTTTCTTTTCTTCTTTCCCGAAGAGGTAATAATAATCCACTGTATTATAAGAAGTTGAGTCAACAGAATAGGATTTCTTCCAAAGTAATTACGGATATACCTACGTACTACATATACACCACCGACTGATTAAACTTCCTACAAGAATTGCTTCTTCGAGAATCTCAAGGGAACTAGCAGCAGGTACCTCACTACCGACTCGTACTTTACGGTTTTCTTAAGAAAGCAAAGTGGTTGACCAATGACCACAACAAATTCTTATCTGGGGCTTTACGGCAACAATAGCGATCTTATTCGCAGATACTTATGCAATTGTATTGAACAAAAATACTGTAGTTTTCTTCTTGATATCACTCTCAACCTGTGTTGTTGTCGTGTCGGTAATCATTTGTACGCGGCAACAAAAGCGGCACCAACTCTTTTGTAAGTTAGCGGACTCTGAGGGAAGCTTACTACTTACAACTTTTCTATCTGCACACCAGCACACCTTAATTATCTAGTCATGACTTTTTTCAGTATATTTAAAGAACAAAGTTCACGTCTCTCTGGTAAGTAACGTAACGTAACCAGCCACTTCCTACAGCCAACTGACTAACTAAGCCGTGTTACTTTGTATGCAGCACAATGCACACAATATGAACAGGAGCGATCAAAGGGGAAAAGTTTTTTTTTCCGTTTTTTTACCTCGCCGGCTCTCTCTTAGTCAGCTCTTTTTGTCTCGTGTCTTATTGCTTCACTAATAGCAAGAACAACAACAACGGAATCAGCAGCGGCAGCAGCAGAATGATAAATATCATGAGCCGTACTTCCTGCGAAGTACTAAAAGTTGCCAAAAAACGGTTTCTCTCTTGAATATCTGTATCACCATCACCATTCACACGTTCTCTCACTTACTCTCTCTCTCTCTCTCACACACATTTACAGTCCCATTCAGTATTTTTTGTCGTTATTTGTAGATTATGTTGTTCACTTCACAAAACATTATACAATTCTGCTGTGAAATGTCTGCATGCAAAATATATTCCCGTCGTCTTTTCTGCTTATAAGTTTCTTTCTCATTGCTTCCTTCTCTTTCGGATTTATAATTTTTCTTTTCCCCGTCTACAAGAACATGCTTCCGTGCATGCCATGCAGGCTGGCAATGGCAAGGCAAATAGTGACAACAGCAAACTAGGAATGCTCTTTTTCTGTCTTTCTCACTGAGAGAAAATTTAGTACAAGAACGTTTTCTTCTCGGTAGAAAAATGTGAGGGTCGAACAGGATCTGATCCCTTCACATTAATACTGAAAAAGTCTGGGAAAAAAGACTTCCACAAAATAAATATAGGTATTAGAGAATCTCCTCCGCTTTTTCTTTCAGTTCAAAACATCCAACAGATCAAAGCTTTAGAAAGTACAAACAACAGTCTCTTGCTGGAACAAGTGATACTGTTTGACTGATACGGAAAAATATGTTCCTTTGGTAGGTATTTTGTATATGAAAAAATTCTGCTGGTGACTCCGTGAAAGAAAACGCGCTCAAGCTCAGCTCACAAACGCAGAAAGCTCTCGTTTCTTTCTAGTTTTTTAGATTCCAACTTTACGTTGCGTTGTTGCGCCTCTGCAGCTGAAGCTGTAACGTAAACTCATTCGCTTCGCATGACAGAACAGCCAGCACAGAACAAAGTCTGAAACTGAATGACTCTTCTCCATACGTGAACGGCTTGACTACATTCAGATTGTGCCGATGTTGATGGTGGTGGTGGTGCGATGTGAATGGTGTGGTGTTGATGATGCTGATGATTTTGGTTATGGTGTTATGTTGTTGTTGCTGCTTAGGTTTACTTGCTTCCGTCATGTTTATATGTAAAAGTTACGTTATGTTTGTGTTATATAAAAGATGTCTTGTCTAGTTTAGTACCGATACGTAAGAAGAAGAGTAAAGTATCAATCGCTAAAGTGCGATAGGAACTGAACGGACTTATTCTTTATTCTCCTCTCCTCATCTAATATTATTGTTGTGCGTGAGTGTTTATGTATGCGTGTGTTATTTAGAGGAATATCCTCTTTTGATGGCGACGATGATCCTCCTGACTCACTACTACTACTACGGCTGTTATTATTCTCCCTTCAAAAAATACTGCTGTTGTTGTTGCTCTCCTCATAATAATGTGTATGATGATATGGAATGGAAGGGAAATAAGAGCTCTTTTCCGATTTCACTCTGCAAACAAACTGCACTTCCTTATTCCACTCTTTTTATACTTGCCTTACTATCTCCTTTTTTATTCTGGTAAAATAAATGCGTCTTTTTCTTTTACCGTATTATCTCTTTGTGCTTGGCTTACTCTATCTAACAAGTTACGTTACGTACTGATGGAAGTTTCGTAATATGGGATGTGCTAGTATTTCATGGTATTATTATACAAGAAAGTCTTGGAGTAACTATGAACAAAGGGGAATTTTGGAAGAAAAGACGTGAGATGAGTATTTACAACTAAAACTGCAGAGCAGGGAAAAGGGTAAATATATATTTTTGCTGGTGCTTTCATTCTATCATTCCACAACTAAAAATGTGGGCGCTCTTCTTGGGACACGATATGTCAGAGTATGCATGAAAACGCATCAACTTTAATTTAGTTTTTTAGTGCAATGCAAACGCAAACAGAAAAAAATTCCTTTTTGTCTTCTTTCAAAGGTAAAAGTTTTTAAGATTCAGAATGCATCTTATCACGCAAAAATGGAATTTTCATCTCAATATCCATCCAAGCTAGGCAAAGTAAAGTAAAATCTAAACTGATCGAGACCGAGAGACTTTTCTTCTTTCTGAGGCTTTGACATTGACACTGAATAAGTTGTGCTGCGCAAAACGAAGTATGATGATGGCATAAAAATTCATAAAGAAAGGAAAAGATGGAAGAGAAAAAGACAAATTAAAAGTAATTCTTCGCAGAGAAATTCTTTTGCAATCTTTACTTTAATCCTTTAGCTCTTAATATTTTATTTACAGATAGCTTCACTCTAGAAAGAAACAGGCAGTGATCATATATTCGTAGGTATTTTGTTGGAATTACGCTACGTAAGTAAAAATGCGCATCTTTTTTCGCTAAATCCTATGAGATGGCTTTAGAGTTGAGATGAAAGCAGATTTGATCGCCAATAAAAAGGAAACTGATTTGAAGGAAGAGATAAAGGAAAGTGCGCTCGTATAATATAGTTCCTCCTTTCAGCTTTCATTTGGTCTCTTAACCTAAATGACGAATGTTTGTGCGTGCACGTTTATTACCAAAACATGTTTCTTTTATTTTGCAGAAAAAAACCAAGCGAATTAATAAACGCAGATGGGCATCGCATCACAAAGAGATTAATATCGAGTGTAATAAGAAGACGGGGACGGCTGAGGAGAGGAAACAGACGTTAGCTTACTGCGATTCTGCTTTATTTTGCTTTTACCTAAAAAATTGGATCCGTTGTTGTTGGTTGTGTAATTTGGAAGGATATAAAAAGCGAAGAGGGCTTTGACTTTTATTACTTAATATAAAAAAATATAGCTATGTCGTAAAATAAAGGTGAATTGGATAGAGAAAGAAAGAAAACTGAATGGAAGTGATTTTGTTTGTAGCCGTCTAGCAACGTAGTGGCAAATGCATTAATATTGATAAATTTTCCAAAGGATTTTTATGTTTTTTCCTCGTTTTAGTCATTAGACAACAACGCAACACGGTTACGTACGATCAAGTAATTTCATAATTTCATGTTGTCAAACAGGAAGGAACAATGCCTTTTCAATAAAAAAAGAACAATTTTTGGTAAAATAAATGATCCTAGTAAGACCAAAACTATGCCTTTATTCCAGCCACAAAAATAAAAGGAAATTATTGCAACAAAGCAAACTATTTCAAAAAATGATCGTAGAAAATCGTAAATTCGAAAACAGTCAGTTCGCAAATGTTCATTATATGAAACCAGTAATGTTTAGAATTTATTACAAAGCGATTCAGGAAATATATTTGACCATAAACCAACAGCATTTTGAAATTTGTCTGACCAAAGAATGTTGAGTAAAGCAAGGAATAATATTTATTCGATGATAATGACGACAGTTTTTATTATTGTTCTACAATTCGAGTGCTGAAATAAGCTCAAACGTCGAAACGTCACACACTGAATGGATTTTTTATTTTATAATCACTCGTGATTAACTTAAATTCATAGACTCATACGCTTACGCGTTAAACTTACTTCCCAAGTAAACATTTAGAAACTAACAAATTAATCACGATTACGATAAAACCTAATGGCGTGTATAAAACAAATATCCTTCCTCGCGTATAATCCTGTTTTCTGAAGTTTAATCTTTCTTGAATTTTTTGGTTGAAACGAAATAAACTTTCTAAATTGCTTCAACCTTTAACGTTTTTTACTTTATTTACTCTCAAACACGTTTGACATGTTGTTTATTCAGTGAATGCAATAAATAAATACAGAGTAAAGAGTAGATTGTAGATCAACAAGAATTCATGGGAAATTTTGATGATACAATAACGAGTCATTTCTAAACTCTCGAAAAACTCAAACTAATTCCCAGCCTTGTATGATCTGAATCTATCTGAATTGGCATTCTTATAAACACGAAACGACTAACGAGCTCAGCTCAGCTCTAATATTTGACACAATTTGCTAATGACCAATTTATTCTATAAAATAAAGAAAGGTTGATTCTTATTCAAACAAATATAAATTAAAGTTTAACGAACCATTCATCACAATATCCTCCCCCTTTAATGGCACAAACATAGTACATATTACATAGTTTGAAAAGTTTCCTGTTCTACTTTTTTAAACTAAAAATACTATTTGCATTGTGAATGTACGTCAAGCCATTACCAGTAACCTTCCTCCTTTACTGTCTCTCTAATTTTTTAAAAGCTTTAGACACCAGTGCAAGGTGAACATTCCTTATATTCTGTAATCGTGCCAGCAACAAGTTTATAAGACTATTTTTATTATGTAAGTTATTTCTTTCTCCTCTGCGCTAATGTCATTTTCAGCAGGAAAGAGGACATCAGCAAGCAAAGCAAAACCTTGCTTTTGTAATTTGCTTACCATCATCCCGTAGAAGCAGCTAGCAACTGAAAAATGACGGAAAACGCACGACATACTCAACAAACGCGTGAATCGAGGAAAATGTTCTGTAAATTTTTAGTTAAAACAAGAAGATAGTAATCACCGGAGGAATTTATAAACATGGAAAATTTGGAATTTAATAACTTCAGAGAGTTACTGCTTCTTAATACGTTTATTAATGCCTAAACATAGAAAACCCTTTTACCTGCTCACAAGGCAAGTCAGTATATAACGAGGTTAAAAAATCAGCGACAAATTCAACTTCATCTGCAAAACTCCCTCTGTTTAGAATTAAACTTGATTTTCTCATAATACAATTCCCACCAAGAAATTTACGCTGCTATTTAGGTTCCTCTAGACTTCTTGGCAAGAGTCAAGAGACTGACGAGCGGGTTTGTGGGTGATTACATCATCAGACCCGGTTGAAGTATCGTGAAAATGTTAATTAATTTGCTAGATATGTGCGTAATATCGCTCAAAAACGCCTACTTCCACTCCACCACCACCACTTTACCCACGCACTTAATCTAACACAATTCTAACTCATCGGGTATTATACAGAAAAAGTGTTTTTCAACTTTTCCGATCCTCACCTCTTTCCTCTTCA
>JAHZNJ010000624.1:0-27226 GCA_027744475.1 Lepidocyrtus cf. sotoi NNG-2020
GTATGACAATGATGATGATTAGTGAGTGGAGTGGATGATTATTGCTGTTTGTTAAGTTGTTACAGAAGAGAAGAGTTGACAAAACAAAATGATTAAGGTTGATTAAGATGAATGATGATTAAGGATGACTGACAATGCGTAGTTTTAAAAAGTGGCACTCTCTTAAGCAGGAAAGGCAAAGTTGTATTTTATTTTAATTGAGATATGATGAACACATGTCCAAAAGAGTAGTTTTCTATACATATGTCCATGTCCGTCCACTTTTCTATTGCACGTTACCACGTCTCACTGTTTTTGTGCTTTTTTATTTAAAAAAATGTTGCGCTTGAAACTACCGTTTTTTGGTAAAAGAATATAAAAAAAGAACTTTTTATTATTAAATTAACAGAACAACCATCCAAGTACACTTGATACGCATGTCTACTGTTAAATTACTTCATTTCTTTTTAAATCTTTTAATAAAAAAGTAAGCACACAATCACCATTCACGTCTTAAACTTACCAATAAGTTTTATTGTTAAATTATGACTATTTCTTCCTCTCTCTTTTCCTTTTGCCGTGTGCGTCCTCTCTTCTGTTCTAAAAGTATCTAAGCAAGAAGAGTTTTTTTTTGCTAAAAAAATTATTTATTATGCTCATTTCATTGTGTGTTTATTTATCCTTATGCTATTTACTACTATTCCACTGTGTAAAAATCTCTAAATACCAGACAGCTGCACTGTTTTTTTAAAAAAGAATAAAAGTAGTAAAAAAAGAGAGAAATATCATCATACTTTGTGATATGATAGATGAATCAAAATTGTGCAGCCTTGTTTATTAATACAAATGCACAATGTTACATTTGTACGTGTCCTGGTGTTACGTTGTGTTGTTGAATGTTGAATAAAAAATCTGTTTTGCTTTTGCTCGCTCATGGAAAGACCACCACCATCACCTTCACCACCACACCACACAACCGTAAAGAGTAAATACGAATCTATTGATATTTTTTTGATATAGCTATTTTATAGCCATCACATCTCCATACAGAGCCCTATTAAGAACTGTCGCTCGCTCGTACATGTACGAAAACGAAAAAGTTTGCTTTTCCGACATACGTAAAAGTAAAGAGTTTCTCTATGTAAGAATTAGTATACGATGGGGTTATATGTGAGAGAGTGTGAGAGAGAAAAAGAGTGAGTGACATGCTCCACAAAAAGTTTTCTTAGTTTTCCTCATGCATAATGTATGAAGTTGTTTTTGGAGGAAAAAAGGAGAATGTATGGGTTTGAATGAAGAGGAAAAGAAGAAGAAGAAGTTAGAAGAAAAATATACAAAAAGGTTTGCTTGTATGTAGTGGAATCGAATGAGATATTATTTTCTATAAGGGGAAAAGGAAACATGAAAGGAATCAGTTGAGCAGATTATTCCTTTAGAGCAATTTTCCCTGTATCTAAAAAAATAGCTCTTTTAAGTATGTACTTTACTCGCTAGCACACCACCACACTATCTCTGTCTCTTTCTTTTACTCTCTCTTACGTTCACTCATTCGGAGAAAGAAAATATCCTTATCGGCAGCAGCGGCTCAGCAATAATAGTAATAACATTGCAAGCTTGTATGTAGTGGAATCGAATGAGATATTATTTTCTATAAGGGGAAAAGGAAACATGAAAGGAATCAGTTGAGCAGATTATTCCTTTAGAGCAATTTTTCCCTGTATCTAAAAAATAGCTCTTTTAAGTATGTACTTTACTCGCTATAGCACACCACCACACTATCTCTCTCTCTTACGTTCACTCATTCGGAGAAAGAAAATATCCTTATCGGCAGCAGCGGCTCAGCAATAATAGTAATAACATTGCATTAGCAGCAAAAGGAGAGAGAGTTCTGTTCTGTGTGTGATCTATCTTTGCTTTAGTCCCTTGCCAGTTCTCTTCTGGTATGGTATCGCTTCCTCTTCTCTTCTCTATCATGTCTGCACACTTGCATTTACAGAAGGAAAAGGTAAAGTTTAAAGGGAAAGGGAATATCGTCATCATCATCAACATCAGCACACGCTTATACTTGTCGATTTTCCTATTTTTTCTCTTTCAAAATTTGAAAGAGAGGTTGTCTTTGCTGACATATCATCGTAGTCCTCCTTCTTATTTCCTATTTCTTGTGAAAGGATAAAGTTTTGTATGAAAAGTAACGTATAAAGAACAGCACTGAGCCTTCTCTTCTCCTTTTCTTCCTTTCATAATATATATTTGCGTTAGTTACTTCAGCTAAAAGAGAGGACGGACGTGACGTTTTTTTCTTTTCGGTGGGATGACTGGTGCTATTGCTGCTTCTTCTTCTGTGAGCTGAACAGGGAAGAGGAAGAATGCACAAGAGGCTTTTTTATTCTGTCGAGTAATGCTTTTGAGAGTGGATGGAAAATGGGAAAAAGAAAGGAGAAGAAGGAAGGAGCAAGCAGCAGCAGCAGCGAGAAATAGAGAAATATGCCTTGTGAGAAAAAGAGATTCCGTCAACTTTTGAGTTTGCTTGGTTGGTTTCGGTTAAATTCATTCCCTTATAACCTTTTGGTTTGCTTTTGCTCCTTCTTCGCTTGCAGCAGCAGCAGCGTTTTGCTATGACGGTGGTAGTGGTAGCGGTATTGGTTGGTGGTGGTGGTGACTGGTGAGGGGTTGGATGATGCTTACACTACTGATTCTGCTGCTGTGGAGCAGGAAGAAAGGGAGAAGAGAGCTGGAATGGAACGGTGTAATAATAAAAGACTTGTTTTGTGAACAGGGACTAATATAACAATGTCATATTAAGACTTAAGTAGGGTGATATAAGAAAAGATTTTTATAGCCGTAACCGTAGTAAGTAAGATGGCAAAAATATAGGAAATTGAGGAAATTGTAAACTTAAGAAGATTAAACTGACTGCACTGGGACAATGGATGTAGTAGGAGGAAGGAAGAATAAATAGGAATTTTCTAAGGAAGATGTGTGATGCTAGTGCTATGGTTGGTGGAAGCTTTTTCTTTCAATATGAGCGAATACTCTTTCTATAGCCTTTCCTTTAGCTTCGCGTTCTTCCTTTTTAGATAGCATAGCAAAAAAAGTTCTTGGAAGTTGGAATTGGAAACGAGAGAAAATGAGAAGATGGTATATGGCATGGCACGAGTGGGAATTGAGATGTATGGGAATACGGCTTGCTTCAACTTGCTCTCAGATCACATCACATATCAAAAAATAGAGAAAAAAATGATATCACGCTTCTTCGTTCTTCGCCTAAAGTAAGAAAAATAGAGAATTGATCGGGATCGGAGGAGATATTTTGCCCTTATCCATCGCTTCGCGGCTACAGACTACGCTACAGCATCCAATACAATGTAAAACAAAGTTTTCAAACGAAGAATAAGAGAAAAGAAAAAAGAGCAACACTCATCTCATCAGACTTGGTTATTTTAGGAGGTGGTTTAGTTTATGACGCAAAACACATTATTAGTTTATTAGCACGTTTTAAAAAGTAGAGTGGAGGAACTAGGAACTGAGGAAGTACTACATAAAAACAAGAGCTAGTAAACGCATGTCTCCCTACGGCTTCTGCAGTAGTAGCAAAAAAACCAGAATCACATCTATCAAGAAATTCAGATGGGTACAAACAAGATACACATGCACATTATAAAGCTTGTAAAATGAGCTATAAAAATTGTAAAACTAATGCTTGTTTTCTGTTATGAATATATAGGTAGTTAGTTATCTATCATAAGTCACGCGTTATTGTTCTTCTAGAGTATTTGTAACAAAGCAAGAAATAAGATATTATTTTACTTTTAAAATGATATTATAATCACTTCTTCTCAAATAACATTTACGATTTGTTTTTTTATTGAACAAATTTTATCACTCGATAAAATAAATCATAACAGTAAATAATATATCCAGTTAATCCAGTTAAATACAATACAATAACGATAATAATACAAGATTTACTACAAAAATGACAAACGCAAGCAAATTATACTTTTTATGTAACATTAGATATTACAGTAATTGTTTTCTTTTTACATGATCCATTTATTTGTAAAGATAGAACATGTCATGGAATAAAAGTAAGATAATAAATAAATAAATAAAATAAATATTTAAGATGTGCATGAAAAAAACATTATAAAAAACGGTAACAAAATAAAATTTAGCTCTTCACTTTACAACTTCATCTAATTTTTTATATATGCGCAACATAATGTCATGCTCATTGCTTTTACTTAACAATAAAAAGAGGAATTCGAAAAGAAAAATGTATAGTTTCAAGTTACCCCAACCTTGACACCCGTCTAATATTACGTAATAAGTATATATTAAAGGTTCAATAAACACACTGTGAAGTGAAGTAAGAAGTTATTTACAGTTTTACATGACTTATAACAAAAAATTCAGTTCAAATTTGTGTATTTTGTATGCAATTAATTATGTATATAAATATTTTTGGATTTGCTGTACTTCAAATGTAATTAAAACATTCCGTAATTACTACTTATAAAACTCTACTTACAATATTACAAATTACTACCTAATAGTTACTGCTTATATTTATTGCTATTGTCTACTAACAACTTCACATTTTCCTCGAATACAAACTTTGGCTTCAACTGAGCTGGAGGCTGACTCTGCGGAATAAGAGGTAGAGTAATGCTTAATCATTTCGTTCGCAGCTTTTCCAGCTCTTGGAGTATAAGTTGGACTGGGAGGCTGTTGATGATGCTGGATGCTACGGCTTGTAAATACAGGTGCGGGGAGTGGAGCTTGTAATGGCAAAGGTGCAGAGACTTCCCTGGGAGCTATGAGAGCAGCTGGACGTAAACCTCCTTCGGTAGACTCTTCATCACCAGATCCCTGTAGCCTGAGCCTCCATTGAGCTCTTTGACCTTTTAGTCGAATAAGCTTCAATTTCCGTTTAGGAGAACGTAACATCACTGTACCATTTGCTGCTTCTGTGGAATCTAGAATGAATTCATAAAATATGCTCATTTAAATTAGTCAGTTGCTATTTTACATACTTTTTTTGCTGCAAAAATTGAATTTTCATTAAACCTAAAGAGCTTCCAACTCTCCTCTCCAAACTATTTTGCTCAAAATATTGTTCCAGTGGAGGTGAGCTGAAATTAGGTGGCGCAACTTCAATGGAGGCTTGTGTCGAACTGGAAGTTGTTGTTGTGGTGGTGGATGCTTCTGTTGAGCTGAAAGAATTTTGTTGTTGCTCAAAACTTTGCTGACTTTGTTGCTGCTGTTGTTGTTGTTGCATCAATTGCTGCTGTCTTTGTTGCAAAAGCCGTCTCCTTGCTCCTAAAGGCCTTCTCCTCCTCACCAAACGAATAACTTTTCCATTCGGACCCTGAGGCGCCCTCAATGGCTGAAGACCTTCGCCACTTGTTAAAGCTCCTGCGCTTCCAATCCTTCTGCGAATCCAAAGTGGTCGTCTTTTCAATTTTGGTCGATTATCCTTGCCATTCTGTGAAAACACGTAGGCTACATTTGATCCGGATTCAACTGAACCAGACTGTGAATTTGCGGCATTACGAGTCGCACCTTCTACGGAGGCTGCTTCCTCAACAGATTGGGATTGAGCTGGAGTTGGTGGTGGTGCCATAGTTGTAGTTGTGGAGGTGGTCGTTGTCGTTGTCTGTGTGGTAGTTGGTGATTGAACCTTTTCTCCGAAGGAAGTGAACTGCTCCAAACTACTAATTGGGTGGCGTTGATGATGATGAAGGTAGGCAGTTGGAGTTGTCACCGCCTCAGTAGATGAGGTAGTTGCCACAGGCCTTCTGGTTGGAATTGACTGCGTTACCGCTTTAACTTTAGACTTTTTAGAATTCTTCTTTTTGTTCTTCTTATTTTTCTTGTTCTTTTTCTTATTCTTCTTATTTTTCTTCGGTCCACCCTTCTTCACCTTCTTCGGTTTTAGAGTACCTTTTGTGGTAGTTGTTGTAGTAGTAGCCTTCGTGCTAAGTACCTGCTGCATCTCATCATAGTAATCGTATAGAGCAGCATCATCTCCAAAATCGTAAACTTCATCCTGAGCGGCAAGCCTGTCTTGGATTTTCATTAGGAGTGACCTGAGCTCATTTTGAGCGTCTTTGTAATCATCAGGATCATTTTCCTTCCTCTTTCCTCCAATGGCTGCAACCTTCGTCGTTGCCTTTGTAGGAGTGGCTTTCGTTGGAGCTAATTTGGTGGTTGCCTTAGAGGTAGTGGAGGTGGTCATCGTGGTGGTGGTCGACGTAGTTGTTGGGCTCGCTGCTGTCGTTTTGGGCTCCAACGTTGAGCTTGGTCTTGGCAGTCCTTGATCTGCTGTTAATTCAGAACCTGAATTTGTTCCAGATTTCTTCACAACAGATTGTCCGCTGATGATGGATGGAGCAAGTAAAACGGGGAACTTTGTAATAGGTTGGTTTGGCTGGTAGACAGGTTCCGCTTTAGGATTTCCTTCTTTCAGTCCTTTCTCCTCACCTGAAACCAGGAACATTTCCCGATTTACGTAGATTGCTTTATTCTTGGATTTGCTTGTGGTGGATGATGGAGGCGGAGAAGTGGGTGAAGCAGCAGCAGCAGAGTCGCTCTGCTTATTATTAGGTCGTTTTCTCTTGACGTTGAAAGCAGGTTTTACATCGTATACGTCGTAATCTTCTTCTTCCTCGTCTTCTTCTATGCTCCTGTCTATATCGGATCTTCCTCTGTTACTATGTCCATGCGATTTTGTCCTAATACCCTTGGGGGAGGGGGAAGCGTCGTCCTCCTCGTCATATGTCGGTTTCGTTGGTCTTGGGGATTTAAGTTTGGAGCGGGAATTCTTGTTTCTTGCGAATTTCTCTTCTTCCTCTTCAGCTTCAGTTAACTGAACAGGTCGGCGTCTTCTTGGTTTGCCTCTTCTGGTATCATGTCTCCTTTTCGCGGAGGCTTCTTCAGAGCTATCACTGTCTTCCGAGCTTTCATCATTGTCATTTCCGGATTGTTGTCTCACCTTGCCCCTTCCTGCGTGTTTGAGGAGAGTATCGTTTGGAATAAGGTCATCTTGCTCAATATCATCCTCATCGTCATCATCATCTTCGTATTCTTCAGCACTGACTGGATCAATTGGGCTGGATGTTGTCCGAGTTCTCGCTTTAACTTTAGAACCTTTCTTCAGTTTATGGACTGGGCTAACAGGTTGAATTCTATCTGATGAGATGGGAAGCTCTTCTTCTCTGTATTGGCTTCGGTACATAAGCTTGTAATCTTTTGTTGGGGATTCTGTTGAGCCAGCAACGGTTGATGGAGCTGTTGGAAGTTGTTGTTCTGGAAGTAAATCGCCCCATTTATAGCTGTAATATCCCAATGGAGCACCCTGAGGAATATCTTTACCAGGTTGTTGCCCAGATTGGATTAATACTTGTTGATATGGTCCAACAATTGGGAGCTTAGCTTGTTGAGGCATGCCAAGCTGTTGTGGTTGCTGCATAGAATACAAGTATTGTTGCGTGGGCTGTGGTTGTTGCAATTGTGGAGGCATGGCGGATGGTCCAAGCCATGAGAATTTGTTTAGAGCACCACTACCAATGTTTCCAAAACCTGCTGACATTGCATGAAGCATGCCTGCCCCAAGTCCTGCCACAAGACGACGGGAAGTGTCGAAAGAAAGTGTTGTGGAAAGTGGGGATGATACTGTAGCATTGACCGCAGGTCTCCAAGTGAAAGCTTTCTCTGGAGGTCCGTCCATCCTTCTAATGCCAGATGGAGGAGTTGGTTGAGCCCTGAACAAAGTTGATTGAATATTCTGTTGTACGGAAGGCTTAGTAGGCGTTGGGGAAGGTGGTGGATTAGTATCAGTGGCGGCTGAAGTCAAATTAATTTTGGAAGCGGTAGAAGTAGATGCAGAGACAGTGGATGTTGCAGCAACCTTAGCTAATTCTGCTTCCAAAGTGGCTTTATCTGGAACCATCCGTATTTCTGGGTTGGTTCCACTGAGCTGCGCCATTAAATCTGGGAGCTCATCTACTGTCGTGATTAGGATTTGTGGTTTGTTGTTAGCTTTCAATGGTGCGGTAGCTGCTGTTCCTTGTGGAATAAAGATAAGCCTCTGCTCTACTGTCGAGGATGAAGATGGAGATGACGGTGAAGTCAAGATTTGTTGCGAGCTTGTTGGAGCGATGCTGCCATCAATCGGAGAACCGGGGCTACTTTGAATAATTATTGGTTGGCCACTTGGGCTTACCCCAAGCATGATATTGTGTTGCTGACCATCCGGTTGAGAAATGTCACCCGGTCTTATTTTAAATCTTCCTTGATCAGCCGTTGGACTTGGAGAAGCCAGTCCATTTAGAGTACTTCCAAACAAACTTTGGAGAGTTGGAGGTATCGAAGACATGTGGAATTGTTGCTGAGGTGTTGTAATTAAGGATGATGCAATTGTGGGGACAATTTCTTCTGAACCATGTCTGTTGTAATGGAAGTTGGCTGAATTGTTCTGGATAGTGAATGGACTGACAAGTTGTTTAGTTGGATACAGTTTTTCCATCATCTTGTCGAATTTCATTTTTGATCTCAAAATTCCAGCAAAGTTGGAAGGCGAGGACATCTCTTTGGACATGGAAGCTGCCGAAGAAGATTTATCTAAGGGGTGTTGATTACGCTGCTTAAGTGCCATGATCTCTGCAGAGGACAGTGGAGTTCTCCTTTGAGAGAAGTCACCGTCTCTTGATGCCCCAACCAATGCTTCGTTACTATTTGGTTTAATGATCACTCTTTCTTCTGTCCTGACCTTAGCAGGAATTAGTTCACCTACGCCGGGTCCTTGTCTCCAAATAATTTTCTCTTCCGTGATTATCTTTTCAATTAATTTTTGAGCTGGATTAATCTTCTTACCAGCTGCCTTCTTAGCATCTTCAGATAATGCATCTTGTTTACTATTTCCTTCTCCGCTGTACATTCTCCTATTCGGATTCAAAAGTTCGGCTGCTGCCTCCTCTTCATCGTATTGCTCTTTGCTGTTTCTATGATGGTTGTTGTAGATAGGTCGTCGTCTTTCATTCTTATCCAGATAATCGTCATTCACCTCTTTACTGTGGTGGTGAACTTTCTCACCTTGATAACGGTCTCGGCTGTAGACTGGCCTAGGTCTCTCTGAACTCTCTACAGAGCTGGAAACTGAAACGGAGGAGACTGATTGCGTTCTGGATTTCTCGGTGAAGGTCTCATGAGATTCTAACGAGCCTCTTTGGATATGCACGTTATTGTTATTTATGTCAAACGGCAGATGAGCATGAGCGTTTTCTTCAACAGATCCAGAGTGGTGTTGATGTTGTTGTGGAGTAACTAATGTTGTGTGAAGCTGTTGGTGTGGTTGTTGTTGATTTTGGAGTTGTACTACAAATGGTTTTGAATTACCGTTTCCTCCCAACCCTGGAATGGCTCCACCAGCTGGAATAACTTCAATGAATTGTTGGGTTGGTCCTACGGATGGTAATCTGCCGCCACCATTGATAATAATTTGTCCTCCTGAGCCAGGACCAGCTTCACCAGCCTGTTGCTTCATGATAGCTTCTACAACGGCTTGGTGAATGGAAGCGGGTGTATCCGATCCTGAAGGGCTCACATTGATTACCCGAGGGAAGCCTGTTGAAGAAATCATCACTTGACCAGGAGTTGGTGAGGGCATTGGCGAAACAGGTCGTGGACTGGAAAGCAGAATTGGACCAATTGAGGAAGGAGAGGCAGAGATCATGGGTGGTCGTGGTGAAGAAATGAGAATAGGCGGGGATGACGGAGATGGAGAAACTAGCGGTCTTGGAGTCGAAAGGTGGATTGGTCGTCCAGTTTGTAGTTGCTTCTGTGCAATCGTCTGCACAGATGGGCTTACATGTACTCCAGGAATTTGTTGTTGGATGGATTTAATGATTTGCATAACTGGAGAAACATTGGATGGCGGGAATGTCGTTGATGACATTATCTGAGGTCGGACGCTGCTAGGATTGAAGCCTCCTGGTGCTACAGTCGATGTCGAAATAAATTGATGTTGAGCAGTGGACGAAATACTTGCTCCAGTTATTGGTGAGGGACTTGGCGTTATTCCTACATTCGAGTTTTTAATGTGAACATTTGGAGAAATCGTAGGGCGGTTACTATTCACAAATTGGATAGGTCCACGTGAAGCTAATGCAGGTATGGGGGATGGAGTTGAAGAGAAGATTGCAGGCTGTGGAGTTGTTGGAGAAGGTAAAGGTGATGGGCTTGGCGACTGCTGTTGTGCTGATGGATTGTTCTCTGAATCAACATGCAAATCATTCAAGACTTTCATGATTTTGTTAAGCTCGGGTAATTCAGAACCTCCTCCTGTAATAACGTACGTATTTTTCTTCCCTACGGAGCCGCTTGGTGTCTGTACAATCAAGGTTGGTTTCTTTCCTTTACCATCCCCTTGTTGAAGTCCAAAACAAGTTGATGTGGTAATTGAATCGGCTGTTGTGGTTGTTGAGGGAAGGGTACCATAGGGAATCGGTGTTGTGGAGACGGCGTCGATGAAGGGAATGGAGGAAGTGGACCAGGACCTCCAGGTCGGCCGAACGGAGTTGGAGTAGGTAACCTCGGATATGGGGTTGAGCTCATAATCGCAGGTGTTCCAGTCGGTGTTGGAGAGTTGTTTGGAGCGCCTGGACGAGGAGTAGAAATGCCAAAGAATTGAAGGGCATTGTGAAGAGGATTTCTTGGCTTGTTGTTGGGGAATGGCCTTTCAACCATTCTAAAATTCTGCTTTCCGTTTGGTGAATGGTCGTATTCCATTAGGATGGAAAAATTGCTGCTGCTGTTGTGGGAACTGTGGCTGAAATTGTTGTTGTTGAGGAAACTGTGGTGGTGCGGCTGTGGAGCTGGGGTTGAACACAAATCCTGGAGAGGCTGGATTTGGTGGAAGTGGAGTTGACGATGGCTGAACTCCTGGAGGAAACTGGAATTGTGGTACAATAGGATGCTGAATTGGTCCTCCTGGTGGAAGTTGTTGGGGAATTTGCTGTTGTAGTTGCTGCTGCTGTTGGAATGGGAAAGGAGGTAGAGGTGAACCAGTTGGATTTTGTGGTATCGGAGTGGGACCTGCGGATGGGATTGGCGATGCTTGCTGTGGAATTCCGGTTGGATTTGGAGGAAATTGTTGTGGTGTGAGTATAGAAGGACTGGCCTGGATAGGCAGAAGACCAGGAATTTGTGGTGGAGCACCAATTGAAGGATGTTGAGGTGGTGGTGGTCCTGCGCTTGGATGTGGTGGGAATCGTCCAGGCATAGGAGAAGGTGGAAATTGTGGTCGTTGTTGAAAAGGTGGGAACCTTTGTGGTGGAGGAGGTCCCTGTGGTGATCGGGGAGGGGGTGGTCCACGTCCAAAATGAAGTGGTGGTGGTGGAGGCCTTCCTCCTGGTCCGCCTTGCAGATTTAATGGTGGTCCGACTCCAACCAACTGAGGATGCTGGCCATGTATCCTTTGATGATTCAACATAGAAGAGACAGTGTTGGATACTGCGCTTTCCACGATGGTTCCAATTAGTTTATGAATGTCATTTTCACTTCCAGTAATAACGGTTGGATCCTGTGAAGGTAAAGGACTGATTGAGGATGGCAGTCCTCCAAGAGCAGTTGGAGTTGTGCTGGAAACGGCCAAGTTTAGACCAGGTAACTGAGTTGGATGCGGCAACCCAAAACCTGGAAGTCCATTATGAGCTCCTGGGAATATTTGTTGCGGTGGCCATATTGCATTTGGATGGGCTGGGGTTGGCATTGCCAACGTAGGCCCTTGCACGATTGGACCCAAACCCAAGCCGGGGAAAGCTTGTGGAGCAATTGCTGACGGAACTGGAGATGAGGGTGAAGGAGACTGCGATAAATGTGGAGGAGCTGCGCTTGCAAGAATTGCCAATGCTGCTTGATCAGCCAAAGGATGATTAGGTTGACTCCTCAGCAATTGCAGTAACTGAAGCTTTTGCTCAATGCTCATAGAACTTATGCTCTGGTTTTGGAATAGGAGTCCGGTCATTGCGCTATAATTATCCAAATTCACAGGCGCCGTCGTGCTAGAGCCACCAGTCGGCGGAGAAACTGTCGTTGTTGAGGTAGTCACCAATGATCCCTTCATATGTGTTCCACCAGGCATTAAAATCTTTGTGTATGTCGGTTTCGGAGTTAAATGAGACTTTGGTTTTAAGTTTGGAATGGGAATTTTTCCGTAGCCCGTCGGAGGATTCATATCTTCAGGAGCTAAGAATACGGTGGGCATATTGTGCGTCGGAAGTGCATGTGTACCATTGTAGAAGGGCAATTTACTAGTTCCTGCCAATTTCTTTATTACGTCTCCCGCATCCGCGCCAGCTTTCACTGCCATCAAACCTTCCTTCCTCATATACACGAAGATTGGCTTTTTCGGTGATAACTTTGTCAATGTATTGATCGTGTTAGCCACGGCAGTTTTGTCTTTCACAGGATATCCAGTGGGAAGAATTAGTTGCCTGTCGCTGGCCTTCTTGTCGTCCTGTTGTTGTTTGTTAGTAGGCTTCAATGTTTTTGACTTGAGTTCAATTGGTTTGTTTGACACAAGCACATTATTTCCCCATTGCTCTGGTTTCAAGTTCGAAAATCCTGTCTTCGAGTTAGGATTTTGTTTGTTGAAAGATGCACTAGTTGTGGGCACTGGTGCAAGATGATGATGGGTATTAGAATTAGGCCATGAGTCCAACAAATGTCCTGCTTGTTGAGAGACAGGTCTCCGAGTTGAGTCATACATTCCTGAGCGACCATTTTTCGAAGAGGAGGAAGATTGTTGCCAATTTCCTTGCTTGTTGTTGTTATTGTTTTTTGGTGGTTGAACTTGACTCATTGGCAAATGCCGATGTGACATCGAACTCGACGTGATTTGATCGCGGTGATTATGAAGATGCTGCTGTTGTTGTTGCTGGTGGTGTTGTTGATGTTGATGATGTTGAGCCATGCTTCGTTGTTGTTGTTGCTGATAAGATGCAGACGTAGGACTAGAAGAAGAAGACCTAGCAGGAATGTCACTAATTCTTACAGTTTTCCCAGCAGAGGAGTAGCTGTTCCCCCTTCCGAAATCTGCGCTGGAATAGCGAGCTTGGGGTGAAGACTGCTGTTGATGATGATGGGATTGCAATTGCTGTTGGTGATGATGATAAGCTCCGTTGCTTTGCTCTTTGGGAGAATTGTTAATTGTGTAGTAATTACTATTGCTATTATGGCTCCCTGCTGCCGCTACTCCTGATCTATGGTCGATTAGCCTATTCCCATTGTTACTATTGGAATTAGGACTATTTGTTCTGCTATTGCTATTACTGTTACTGCTACTACCGCTACTAGAAGAACTACTGCTACTGATATGACTGTGGCGAAGTGTGCGTGGGGCGGGCATATTTGGATGCCAGAGGCTGGAATGTCGTCCACTCCTTCGATAGCTTATCCATTGGGATTCTGATAGGGAGGGGAGGAGAAGCATTAGGATTACCAGGCTAATCACTGGAATCGATATGAAGAACGGCTCCTGTAAAGGTTCAAGTGAAAAACAAACAAACAAAAGTAAAAATGAATTCTTGAACTCATCCTCATTATCATTGACATGAAATCAAATTTAAAACCATTATTTTATTTCTTGTAGCGAAATGTTTCGTGCAATTTTTGTTTTAGAAGAATCCACATTTCATTTTCATTTCAGCATTATATGACCACACGACAAAAGGAGAAAACTAAACCAGGGCCGGGTTTTTTACTCCTCTCTGCCTTTCGTTAAAAGAGCGTCATAACCGCCATCGCAGTATATCATATCGCGCGGTGGCGGTAGCGAAAAAATGAAAAGTAGTTCAATCACGCAATGCCCTGACTGACCAAAACGGATCAAGTAAAAAACACTGACAAGTTCATGCCAGCATAGCAAGCAAATAAAAACTTTTTTTTTACTTAAGTGCGGTCAATGAAAATGGATGAGTTTTCTTCAGTACTACTACTACGTGCAATTTATAATAATTATTGGTGAAAAACAAGAAAACAATTTTTTGTGATTCTCTGTTTAAAAAAGAAAAAAAAACGGAGAAAAGTGGGACATTGGGGCAGTAGTGTAGAAGAATAATATTATGCGGATTCAGTACCCCTAATACTTGTTCAATTTGGAGGAAAAAGGAGTATCGGGTGTAACCAACTCCACCATCAACATCACCATTGCTTTGCTGCCGTCATTTTTACCAACAACGACAACGAGTCCTACTCTACTCACTCCTTGTCAGTGTAGTAAAGTAAGTGGACTCCAAAAACCTGTTTCTTGGTGCGTTGTTTGTGGCAATAATAATAATCGCAGCAGCAGTGATTGAATGAATGAGTCCCTCTGGCTTAAGTCAAACTCAAGTCTAAAAGGCCTTTTCCTGTCCTGGTATTGGTATTACGCGACTTTATTGCAGTATGAGAATGCATCTATTCGAGATCTAGTGCCAAAAAATATCAGCCTTTAACCTGATATTATCTCTTATGCACACTGTGTAGACGGTTTCATTCTTTTTTTGTCATATACAACGTTGGATTGGTGGAGGAAGATGAAGATGATGCCCTTCTGATTCCTTTTATATAGGAACCTGATGAAGATGATCATGATGTGGTTACCTAATCATGTTGCAGAACGTATAATATTTTATTGCAGAAAAATGTTGGCAAAATACAAGCTACTTGCAGGGGATGCATAATGGCTAAAATATGTGTGTTATGTTGTCGTTACTTGATTGTAAATGTTGCTGCTGCTGATGATGATGGCAATGGCGATAAGGAACATTTCTTTAAATCCTGATTTTTAGGTCTTTGAACGTTTTGCTGTTTGGTAAAAGGCTGCAGATGTCAAGATTCAAGAAGAAGGAAATTTTATGTAGTATTTATATGCAAAGTATCTTCTAAGTTTTTGCAAGTCTGATTCTGATTCTGAATTTCTGACTCAGTCAGGTCTACTACGTAATCCATCATATCGTAGGCAAACTGGCAAAAGAATGGCTACATTATTGCATTAGGATTGGAAAAGTGTTTCGGATTTGTAGGTCATCGCCATCGCCACTCGCCTCGCCACCATACCACTAGAACGCATGTACTTAATATGCTATTTGGAGAAAATTTTCCTCTCGTTTTTGGCATTGAGGCTATGACGATGGAATGGATATTATTATTGAGTTTGCATGTTTCAGGGAAAATTTCTTTGAATGAATAATAATAATGAAAAGTGGGCAGGAACGGCCAATAATAATAATAATGGTTGGGAGAGAAAGAGAGTCTCATTGAAGGCCTAGGGACAGATAGCTTTATTGAATTGTAAAAATTAACTAGGGGCAGGGATTTGGGGATGGATGTAGATTTTGAACTTGTACAGTAAATGATTTTAAAAAATCTTTTAATTTAGTAAAAGTAAATTTGTATGCGAAATGCGAAATCCTTTATACCAATGCCTAATCATGTCTGATTGATGAAAATGCAATGATCAGTCAAAACAAAACTCAACCATCATCATTACTCAGAGAAAACAGAAAGAGAAAAGTTCTTTGTGGGTGGCAGATTAAAAAATGTGCGTATTACCTAAGTACATTTGCAATTTATTGGAAATACAACTTATTAATCAACAGTTTTCTCCTTTCGTTAAAAATTTTAAAAATTGAGATGTAAAACATGATTTGTGTGTTGTTCACAGGTCATTGAATCAATTAAAAGTTAACTAGGCTATAAAATATCTTAAATATCAACATTTTAACAAGCTTCTTTTCATGCGGCATGGCATTACAATAAAAATATCATGATGATGGACGTTACAACGAGCGAAGCTGCTGACGCTGCTACAAATTACAATCTTGCCAGCAGACATGCCTTCATTTTTCTATAGAAAGTTAATTTTTGTGCAAGTAGCACTCGTTGAATCAAATCTTTTCTTTGAAACCTGAATTTATAAAATATTAATTGTCTTACTCACCCATGGCCAGTTTGTCACTTTTACTAAATTAAACTTAATAACAATAATAATAGCTCGGCAAAACATCCAACATAAAGCAAAACATTTTTTGTCAAAACATTCGAAAAACTTTAAATTAACCTCTCAAGACGTACAGCACCTTTTTAAAGGGAGCGTCAACAAAATATGTACGTACAGTACAGCGTTGTAACAAACAATAGCACTCGTCTCATCATCGCTGCTAAAATCTGTTAATTCGTCATGATAAATTCAGGGCATCATCATCATAATGAGGAAAGACGGAGAGGGAAAACGGATGCGTTTAGTTTGAAGGAGGAGGATGAAACAGGATACTGTGGCTTCTTAAATTGTAAATTAAGTTATTATTACTAACTGTAGAAGGTAGAGGCTGTTTCTACTGTTATTTATTGCAGGTGATTAGTAATCGCACAGAACAGCATTCGAGAGAAAGAGACATGATGAAAAGATAAAGATAAACACAATGGACATGTCGTACTTAACAAAGTTCAATGTCAAAGTCAAAAGTTATCGCCATACCATGAGTACCACGTCATCGCGTGTACAGCTTCCCTTATAACTTACACACAAGTGAAAAGGAAGTAATTAGTAGTTTGAGGTACAACTTTGATGAAATTTAACATTTATTTTTCTTTAAAAAACAAAAACAAAAATAAATTTTCTTAAAAAACGTGAAATGAAACTAGGTATTGTCCACTTTCTGCTTTCCTTTTCATATCTTAAAAAAATTAGTAGTTTGAGGTATAACTTTGATGAAAATTAACATTTATTTTTCTTTAAAAAACAAAAACAAAAATAAATTTTCTTAAAAAACGTGAAATGAAACTAGGTATTGTCCACTTTCTGCTTTCCTTTTCATATCTTAAAAAAATTCACTTTTGCTCACGTGCCAAAATTAGAATGCGTAGCACATAAACAAGTCATTTTTAAGCATTTCTTATAAAAATTAAACGTAAACAGTAAGCAATTATAATTTATTTCGAAACCCATCAAAGACAGGATTTACTTGCAGTAAAGAGGAAGAATTGGCACCACGAACGTGATTTAATTTTTCTATGCCGTAAGCCATACAGATTTATTACTTGATTAATAATAAATTGCACTGCACTTGCAGTTTTAAAGTCATCAGAGAGTCGCCGAGTGGTCAAAGCTTTATTTGAAAAGTTCCCCCTTCCACTTTGACATTTTACAGAGTATGCGCATTAATGAAAAATATTATTTTAATCAGCAATATTCAGTAGTCCTCATCAGATTTCAAAATTTCACCATTTTCACTCCTCAGAAACACCTGTTGAAGGCAGCAGAACGCAAAAGGGGTAAGATTTGTACCTAAGTAAGTACAGTGGCGGACTACCTTCAAAATTCAAATTAATTTTTTCTTCAGTTTTAACAGCCAAATCAACAAAAACAGTCTCCTGCATTTTCTATTCGTTCAACCTATGGTCATGTTGTGTCCAAATTTATCACTTTAGGTAGGGTTAAAACCATTTTGCATCCTTCTCGCTCGAGTAAAAACGTGAGGAGTTTACAAAATTATAGAATTAGAAAAGGATATTTTGCGCGAGAAAAATTAATCATCTTCAGAGATTTGTCAGCGATCTGACTTGCACTTAAAATCGGTTGCAATAAAATTATTAATGTACCCTTCGATTTCTTTGACTACTTTACTTACTACAGGTTTTCTTTAAAGTATTTCTCCCACTGTCGTTAATTGTGAAAGCAATAAGTAAGCTTGTTTTCTTTGGGAAATGATCTTTTGTAGATTCAATGCGTACAATTTTTTGTTTATGTTCTCAAATTCGAAAGTACTTTATTTATGAGGTGTGGTTATCTGCAAACATTGTTACTGTTGTGGAACCATTTAAAACTTGGACAATAAAAATTATGGCTTTTTTATGTGGAATGAATATTTGATCAGTATTTGAAAGGGTATGTTTTGACGTTGGTTGATTCAATTTATAGTACCATTATTTTGCGTTGCTGTCGCCGTTGTTCTATATTAAAATATTATTAATGTGTGTTATTCTATTCAGTAATGAAAAATTACTCCGACATGACGGAATGAAGAAATGTACCTTTTTCATTTTCGTACGAAATTATAAATTGCTCATTTAACAAAACTTCAACCTTGTTTGGCAAGTACTGATTGCTGAGCCTTCATTCAATTTGCAGCTTTTAACTGAATTTTAATCGGTATTAAATGAGATTGATGTTGGGATGTGCTCTAGATTTGGCGATTTGGTGACTTTTTAGGCAGATATGTTACCACGCAGGGACTACAACTTGAAACTATTCAAAATTGGCAAATTAAATTTTTTAATAAGATAAAAATAATTTGGCCAAAATATGGAACTTTACTTATTACAGATATGTATGTCAGCGAAAAGGAAATTGATTATGAATCAAATGATCCTGCTAATTTTTTCAGTCGAAATTACCTTCTTTCATGAAAACGGGAAATTCTTGTGCATAACCTTTAATTTGAAGATGAAAACTTACAGAAAAACTTTGCTTCTAGCAAAAGAAGTCCTTATTACTTACTCACAACAAAGCTGAGTGAACAGGTTAACAAATAATAGCTCTTTTTTACCATTTTTTGTAAATTACAATGGAAAGCAAAACCACATTGCCTGGTCATTTGCTCATAGCATGAATCACAGCAAAGCTATTCAACGTTACTCTCCTCATCAACAACAATACGCAAAAAAATCTGCTGAATGTTACTAGTAACAAAGTAACAAGTAAAAACACGGAATGTGATCAAATCGAGTTCTAGGTCGTCCCCTAAAAATCTAATTTTTCTTTCATGAAAGAAAAAGAAAACTGAAATTTTTAACCTTTTGCGGATAAAAGGAAATCCACTTTTGTTTGTTTCGATAAACAAAAAGAATTGCATGCAATTGACAAAGTTCATATAAGGCGAAAATGTGCATCAGTATCAACTATCAACCGATATTCAACTTTGGATAAAAAAACTGATCTATTTTTTTCTACGCGTCACTTTTTAAGAATTGATTCACTTTTTTTATACTGCAAAAATACCTAAAAGAATGAGTGCAAGTTTTTCTTTCTAAAGAAATCGATTCTTAATCGGCAAGAACCAATGTTTTGCGATAGGAAATGACAATTAGATTTATTATCTTTGAACAAGAATGAAATTGTAACAGAAGCCAAAAAGTGAGACAGAAAAGGGATAATTCATCTAAATCCCGTTATTGCAGAGGGTTGAAAACTTAGTGCCATGCCACATATAGCTGCAGCGCAGCGATGAGCGTCTCTCAAGAAAACAAAGTTACATGACTGGTTTTTATTGAATCCTTCTGTTTGGTAAGAAGGAAAGAAGGACCATTTGTCTACTTTTATGTCTTTGTACTACTGACTGACTTTTTATTTCTGAAAAAGATTAATACTAATATTATTGCAAAAAAATGCAAATTATAATGCACGAATAAATATCTGTATTAACTAGTTTTAAGCTTTAATTCAATTAAGAAATTTTGTAATCTCAACCGTTGAAGTTAAAGTTAATGATTATTACGATCAAGGTGCAATGACTAATGAATGACAAGGACGCACTGCGACCTGAATTCTCCATACAAATTGTTCTTGAGGATTTATCGACACTTTATTGGCTTAATTAAAATACTCTGACTGATGTAAATTAATTCTTGGCCAAATCTCCAAGTTTGCACAATAAATTTACACAGAAAGTTTCAATTGGGGCATATTGAGAATAACGTTTTTAAAACAAAATAATTTATAAATTAAGAGATAATTTAGATTAAAATTGCGAACAGGTAAAAAGATGCATTTACCTTCCATTTCGCGGCCGCCATTATGAACTCCGTATACGCTTTCCGCGGTATATTCTCCGTCAATTAGTTTTAATTGCTTTTACTTTCTTTTACAAAGTATTTGAACAAAACTTTCTTTCACTCCTCCACCAAGTCATTATTATACTAATTTAAGAAACTCACACAATTTCCTTCAAGCTCACATTTCTTAATTTTGTAATTAACAAAATTTAGCAATAAAAAATCAGAATTATTTTTATAATTTCCAAAGTAAGAATTAGTGAATTTTTATCCGACTTGCTTCTTCTTTTGTAATTTCTTAAATCCTATTATGTATTAAAAGCCTTCCACAAATAATAGAATTAAAAGCACTGTCACTTTTTCTTTCTTCGACTTCCTCTCGTAGTAATCACCGAAATTATCTCAAGTCATGATGCCATCAGCAAATCGCTTAGGCACGGGTCGGGTCCCATTCCCGTGATATGTCCTATTCCTCCGATATAGGATAATATGGCACAAAATTAAGCAAAAGTAAACCCCGAGGAAGGGCAGAGGAAAGGAGGACCCTATAAGTAAAATATTCACTGTCGCTTACTTACACCTCACTGCAACTTCGCCTTCGCCAGTGCCCATCTCATTCCACCACTCACTGAATAAAGTGATAGTTTAAAAAATAATATATTTTTTCAGAACATCATGAAAGTCTTTGTTGTTGTTTGTAAACCCTTTCTTCATTCTTCATGGCGCATTAGAATTGCGTGAGTGTTACCAGTTTAAATGAAAAAAATGTTTCGATCATCATCATAATCACAACAACAACATGATCATGATAGGGTCAGCTTAGAATCTTAAGATAGGGGATATATACTTGATTTACATGATGTCCAACAACACTTGACTGATTCTGTACCCTGCATTTTGCATGTTATCCCTCAGTCCTCTTATGCTCTTCTCACCCAGTCTCAGGTGAAAAGTCAAATAGTAGGTGAAGGTAACTTCTTGAAAAAGTAAGTGAACAAAGCCGGTAATATACAAAGCGCATGCTTTAGCACAACATCAACGCAACATCACCATCATCATCATGATAATCGCCAAATGATTTGTACATCAAAAAATCAAAATCTTTGCATTATTAGCTTCTTGTTTTGTTCATTTACATTTGATCAGGTATTGCCATTTTCAAAATTTTAAATAGTGGCTGGTTTACATTAGTTGGGTCGTCCGTCGTCATCATTTTTCCTCCTCCTCCTTTGTCATGCGCATTTTGTAACTTTTTAATGAAAAGAGGGGGACGAATGATGAATTTTCATTTAGTGTTAAAAAGTTAAGGTAAAGGTGTAGTGCTCCACATTGTTTTATCCTATGTGTAACCCTTCTCTGGCTATGGTAAAGCACTAGACAAGCCCTAGCCCATCCTGAACCTTAACTCTTTCACCACTACTACTGCCCTGGTCCTGATACATTATCAATTCTATCTAGGATGAATTCAAAGTAGGTCTTCCATGCCTGCCTTACCTGATCATATTCTTCTACGGTCGTTCTTATATTAAAACACAAACAAACGTAAATCTGGCTATCTTGTGTGTGTGGGTCACTATCCCCACGAAAAAAAAAGTTTTTCTTTCAAAAAAGCCCGTTCCTTACGCTTACGTTACATTAAACATTATACGCATATTCGTCATTATCATTACGAAAGAAGTGCCGTCGCGTCATCATCGGGTAAGAAGATCTGCAACAGCAGAAATGAAGCGGCAGCAAGCTGGCAACCTTCCGTCTTCTTCTCTTTCTCATCCGTATGTTTTGTCTCATTTCCAAAATGTTGAAGAAAACAGGTATTTTGCTGCAAAGTAACTGTATAAACCACGAAAGAAAGAAAGAAAGGAATCGGCAATTCACCAGTTTGCAATGGTCATATAGATAGAAGGGTTGGTATTGGTATAATAACAATCATTCATAGTACCACAGTGACTAGATAGTATCAAACAGAAGTGTTGCTTTGGGTTGGGACTGCACTGAGAGTTGGTATCAATCTTATACCCAGTAATTCGGCAAATAACATCTTTCTTAAATCTGCAATTTTTTCGAGCAAAATTCTTGATAGCTAATTCATATCGAACGTATCTACCTACTCAAGAAAATCCTTTCCCATTCATTGTCACTCGCTTAAAAAGAAACAAAAATGTGTAGCTAAACCGAATCTCTTGGCTTATGTCATTGCAAAATTCCTGCTGTAAAGTGTGATTGTAATTGTGAAAACAATCCGTATTAGAAAAAGGTTTTACCAGAGATACACAAAATACATAATCAATTCTTAAATGTGCCCATTTTACTCTCCATCTTCTCTGGTACCTGATGAATGAAGAAGATTAAGTAGAATTCATGCAATAAAGTGTTTGCTGATGAGTATGATGATAATGTTGTGGTGGTAGTAGTTGATGACCGATTCCCCCTGGCATATATTTTTCTTTGTATTTATTATAATAAAATTTTTCTACTTACGATTAGTGTGAAGTAAAGAACTCATTACCTGACTCGACTGGTTCGACCACTTCCCAAATATTTTCTAGGATGTTTAAAAGTATCGGTAACAATGCAAAAATTTGAACCTATCTTATGCAGTACTTGTTGCAGTTTTAAAGGCGAGGTGAATTTCTTGAATGCATTTATTGTAATTATTATACATCTTTACTTAAATATCTCGCGAGCAAGTTTGCTTATTTATTCAACATCTATAAAAAATGTAAAATCCATAATTTATTGAACTAGAAATTATATCTATAAAAAATTGATTCTTTCCCTTTGAAAGTTTCGTAAACTAGCCACACATAAAGTAAACCCTTAATGTAAACAATCACCCTCTGCTACTAATTAAGTTAAGTAATACTCATACAAATTACTTTTTTAAATTTCTAAGTTTATGCTGCATTATTTAACTCATAATTAAATACCCCATACATTGTTTAAATAATTTATTTTTATTTTATTAAAACCAATCAGGCGGAATAAGGAAGAACTGCTTGAATGCAGTTTTAATAGCGCTTAGATCGGTTAAGTCCTCCATTGAGAATTCTGGTACTGGAGGGAAAGCCGCCAGAGGGTCCCCTTCTGCACCATTCGGATAAAATAGTGGTAACCCTAATACAGTTAGATCTGGCACAAACATCAACAAAAATCCAAATACGACCATCGGAACAGCTCCAATGAAGATAGGGAGGGGTGTTCCCATCGCAGCACTCAACTCCCGAAGCCATAGTAATCCGTTCGTAATCACACCGACTGAATTTGGAATGGAACTGTAAAAGTTGATTTGGGGAAGGTGGATTGTTGTTGTAGTAGCTTTCGAGCTATCCTGCGAATTTGACGATGGCTCATCTGCTGCTGCTGTTGAACACAAATAAAAATCATTAAATCGTAATAAGCAAATAATATATAAATATCCTCACGAATATAATTTGTTCACATCAGTCTTTACCATCATTATTATCCATAGGTTTTTCCTCTTTTGGTGAGTCTGACGGATCTTCGTCTTCTCTTGAACTGAAACTTTTATCGATTCCCCAGACATACTCGGAATTCAGGAATGGAACCGACTTTTTATTCCGTTGCACTGTCTGAGTAGCGGAAGTTGAACTAGAAAAAGCTAAGCTAGTTGAAACTAAAATTATTAATAAAATGCCTAATTTTTGTCTCTTCATACTCCAAATTTTTTTCGATGCGTTGTTGTACGATTGGCAATAATATTAAACATGAACACGTCACAGTAGCAGTGTGCAATAAAAATCGTTCTTCCTGTTTTTACTTCTGGCCATTGATACTGTCATAACTTCCTCGTGATTCACACTTTAAAAGACTACTTTTGACAACCCACTTGTACTTTGAATGTCATCGTAAAAAGATTTTTCGTGTCTTCTTGACTCCTGTGCGTTACTGAATATGATTATTTTTGGTAGCTGTATCAAAATGGCTGTTGAAGTAACAATAGATAATGGAAGATATAAGTTATTATAAGTATATACAAGCGTATAAGTGTAAAGTCAGAATCGGAGACGGAAGTCAGAAAAATATGACTAGTGCTTATTACCATATACAATGATAAGTAACTTCATATGCATATTTCACACAGGGATATCATGAATGACTAAACATAACGATTGGTACATTAAACAATAATATTATTTCATAAATAGTTTGTTCATTAATTATCACTCGTTCTTCATGTTGTTGCAATAAATGAAACCTTTTATGACTTTGTTGAGGCGGTGGTGTAAATTGACCTTAATTTTTATATTAACCTGCTAGAAAATAACAAGATCGATTGGATTGTTAATGTATCTTGTTTAAAGTAAGTACACCTTAATAATCAAAAATCAAAACCTTAACTTGTATTAAGAGTAATAGAGCATTCTATACAGATGATTCATACTTACACGAATTAATGTAAGATGAAGACATTGAAATTGATACTAAAACTTCTAAGTTTTAGGCAGGATTTGTATTTCTAACATCAAAAGTATCCTGATATTTTTATCTTTTGATGGTTTTGAAAATTAAGGATGTTGTGCTGCCAATTATTAGGAAATAAAAAACAGTGTGAAAGCCCTGTTTACCTAAAGGAAAAGCAAGATAGTTCGTACACCAGTTCCAATTTCGAATAAAAATACAGTACATTTTGTTTTCACGGTTTACAACTTAAAGTCTTTATTCCATGACCATGCATGACAAATATTCTCACAAACACGAGAAAGGAGTATTTTTATACAGATTACATAACGCTATTTAGAATAACAATTAAATAACTATTAACAATTCTACTGATTTATTTACCCTTTTTCATCGACACCAATTTTGGAGGAAGCAATTTTATTGCCTGTTGGATAAAATCAGAATTGGCAATGTCCGGAATCGTTATCTCAGCGATTGGTGGGAAAGCTGCCAGTGGATCTCCATCTGCCCCACTGGGATAGAACAGGGGAAGTCCAATATTTGTCAAGTCTGGGAAAAATATTAATCCAATTCCAATTAAGAACAAGGGAATGGATCCTATCCACATTGGCAATGGTGTTCCAACAGCGTTACCGATTTCTCGAAGCCATAAAAGACCCTAAAATGTTAAAACATTGTCAGACTCAGGAAACGAATTAATTATTGATTTATCTTAAAGCTTTGCTAACGGAATTTTTATTCACCTGCCCGATAAAGCCAATCCCGTTTGGTACGGAATTGTAAAAGTTAATTTGAGGAATCTGTGCTGGCTTTTTGTCATCAGTCGCTCTCATTTCATCACTGGAGTCAGAGTCGGAGGATGACATTGTGACAGCCGAAGGTAAATTTGTTGGCAAATCTATAAAACAAGGGTTTAATGTTCAATTATCAGGCTTTTAGTACTTAATTAAAAACGATCTAACAGTGAATGAATATGGCTTTACATGAATCTTTAGACTCGTCGTCAGAAGAGCGATGGTAAACAAATTGTGAGTATCCTGGAACAGGGCCCATAGGAAAATGCATAAAATTCGACTCTGGTTGTGTGGCGATTCCATTGTAATGTCGGCGTTTATACGTATTTTTTGGTGTCCAAAACTGATTGACTCTTCTACTTTTACTTTTTAATGAATAAACAAGATTAAATAACGAATTGGAAACTACAAATAACAGCAAAATTTGGAAGTGTTTCATTGTAATTGTTGGATTATTTTAAATTTTTTGAAATTCCACCTTCACTAAGCACTGGCAAAAAATCGAGTAGTTGGTACCATGAAAGAAAGAGTTGTCTTGTGACTTGTGAGGTGACTGTCACTGGTAACAATAACAAAGTAAGAAAATACAACTGAAAGATTCATTCCGAAGAAATGGATTGAAAATGAAAAAGAATAGGGCTCACAGTGTCACAGTTCATCGCAATCTATTTTGAAATACATTAATACACGTTTTGAATAAATATGTTTATGTATTAAACGCGTTGAATATATTACCAACTTTTGTTACTTGTTGTTAGTTAACGTTACAATATTTACAATTCGTAACGGCAATTTTTATTTTGTCCCGATTTGTAACAACAAAAAAAGGTGCAAATTAACCTTGATTGATCCATTTTTGTCTGAGATGATATATGATGATGAGCCATCTAGTTAACATAATCATTTCAATTATCACATTTTAAACCGAACCTCTTTGCTTTCAATTTAGATGTTGGAATTGGATGTAAATGGATAGTAGTTTTAAAACTATGACAGTGGGACGCTGTATCGCTCATTATCAACTTTGTCTTTTCATGAAATCATTTTCTTGAGTTTACTTTCAAGCCATGATACTTGTAGTGTAGTGCATTGGGTCCAATTCTAATGCTATTTCTCGTTTCTGTACTTTCTTGTCTGTGCTCTTTAGCGGTGAATAATGATAGATCAAAGGTTCGTTACGGAAAAATCGCTAAATAGATGTATTCAGAGTAAAATATAGCAAACAGTCAAATAGTTGTTAAATTGCAAGGATATTTGGATCATTTTGAAGCACGCGTGGAGTTGTTATCTTAAATTAACGTTACAAACACTTATTTAATAGAATGGTTGAAATGGGCGGTAATAAACATAAAGGATTAATTTCCACTCATTCGTAATTTCTGTTACAGTTATGCGCGTATACGGTCTGTGAATATTATACTGGCTCTTGCTGGATACATTGTTGGCTTGAATTTGAAATAGATTTTGTAAATTGGCCTAGGTCGTGCAAGAGTCAGTAGGATACGATACTCATGTTATCTTTTCATTGGAAATACATCGGTAATTGTAAGTAACCAGTGAAAACACACTTAACCTAAAGCTTCTTATTATTAAGGTACATCGATATCATGTATTTAATTAATTCTTCAAAAGATGATTTCATCAACGGATTTCGTATAACGTACATGAGGAGCACCATTTTTAGCACGCCAATACCGTTCACTCTTGTGCAGAATTTCAAAGGCAAATCTCTTGACTTTCAAATACGCTAAATTTGTAGCAAGCAAAAAAGCAAAAAGATGGCACAACTGTATCAAGAAAAAAAAACTATGTTGGCGAACCAAACCTATTGGTTTTTTTAAACGTTTTTTAAGCTTACGATTTAACATTGTTGCAATTTCAATGTTTCAATCGCATGACTATTGAACTATTAAAGCATTTAACTGTTTAAAATACATCGTGTATAAGAATGAAAATTCAATTCCAAATTTAACCTTTCAAATTGTCCCCAACTCACCAAATCTGCCAAGATTAAAAAACGAGCTAGAAGATTAGAAGCTAAACCTCTTGCTGACAAAGAAAACTAGGTACTAGGTATTGACTAGCACTAGTTTTCCGCTTTTGTTTTTTGAAAATAGCGCGTTTTCGTTTTCCGGAAAACAAGAAAACAAAACTAAAAACTAATCGTTGCGTGGTTTTGTTAGATCTGTAAAATGATCCGTTGGGCGAATTTG
>JAHZNJ010000625.1:0-18224 GCA_027744475.1 Lepidocyrtus cf. sotoi NNG-2020
TAACTATATACTTAATGGTTTTTGATAGGAAACAACAATGTAGAATAACAACAATTTTGACTGAACTATTTTTATAAATACCTACGTCATTATCTAGAGTTCAACCCACTCCTACTATCAATCAATAGTATAAGTTTTGTCGAAGAAACTGAAAACAGAAAACAAAATTGGCCGAAGCCGAAACAAACAAGCAAACAAGTGAAATTTATTAATCGAATCACTTTTCTTCATTAAGCCTAAGTTGATACTTATTGGCCAATTTTCTTATTTTGAGTGAGAATACCAAACATTTCTGCAAAACAAGAGGGTTTACTTTAAATTGCCATTTTAAGCCATTTGAAATTATTGTTGCTTCTGTTTCCTATTAACTTATGATGATGATGATGATGACGATGATACGTACCCTTTCATGCTTTAATTTATTCTAGATGGTGCTCGTTACAAAAACTAAACTAGCTTGCCTCGCTAGTTAAATACTTGCATACCTACGTACGTACGTACGTAACTGATCGTGGCGATGACATGAAATGTTACGACTTGTTTTTGAGAGTTCTCCATTTCTCTCTGACGCTTTATTTTGCCAGTAGTAGTGGCACTACTGCTGCTATTGCTTCAAAGATAACAGCCATCATGCAATTATATTTCTCGTTTTACCATTCATTTTCCTCCAAATGTTTTCTTTGAAGACAGGATGGAAATTTTATAAAGATTGAGATGTATGAACTGACTATTATGCACGCAACAGTAGACAGTGTAATTGGCTGTTAAATTTTAAATAGCTTCATCTCATCGAATTGACAGGAGAAGTGGGTGTAGTATTATAAAGTAAGTACTTGTGTATATTATGCTGCTGGTGATAGTAAACAGTGGCGCAGCAGCGGCGCGGCGGTGCTCTGCTGCTCTCTCCCGCTATATTTGCGATAAACACAAAGAGCAAAAAGAGTAAAAAGCTTTTTCTTATTCCTATTTGTTCGCAACTCACCACCACCATCACTTCCACAAAAATATTAACTTAAGGAGAAAGGAGGCCCTATATGGAGAATAGCCATTTTTGAATAGGTACATTAAACACACAAAAATATAAAAATGCATCAGTTAGTAGACATGCTAATGTACATATTTTTATTCAATAATAAAAGGGTAGACAAACTACATTGGTAAAAATGGAAATAAATATGTAATAATAATGACTTGTAAGATAACGGAAAGTAGTCTGAGGAGAGTACGGGTGAATGAAAGCAACCTTCTTTTGATTGATGGCATTTCATTTTCACCGACGGACATTTTTACGTCCAAAATGATAAATCTAGCATTGTATTTTGTAGTCCGTATAGTAGTAGGTGAGTATGTAATAATAATGGTAATAATAATGACGAAATTACTACCAACGCTTGATATTTGTTATGTCTGAGATAAAAGGATTCTCATCAACATGCCATTACACATTCACAAATTATATGTCTTCTGAATTACACACACACACAGCACAAGCAATGTTCTCTCTCTCTTTCTCAGTGGATACTCGTTTTAACCCTTTGTGAATGCTCAAATTAGACGAATCAAGCAAGCAAGCAGCAGCAAGTTTTTATTGACACATTCTACGTTCCTTTCCCCATTATTTGAAGAAGGCTTACACTCCCTCCCGATTAAGACCACCATAAATACTATTTTTTGCATTGCTTTTACTCTGTTCATTGCTCAAAATTTACATATCTGACTCTACACTACGCCTTGAAATTGGATAACGTTTTGAAATGCTTAGCAATAGCGAAGGGTAGAGTAACAGAAATATGCAACAAATCGAACTTGACGATGCATACTACAGCGTAAAATATCCGAAGACAGGGAAAGTGGAAAAGTACACACAATAAAAGAAAGTTGAAGGGGAATGGGAAATTCATTCAGAAATAAATGCGTTTCTGCAAGACAATGTTCAATTTTTTAAAACAAATTACAGCTTAATTTTCTTCTCAGCCCATTGAAAACACCTTCTTCTGGAAAGAAATTTGTCCATAAAATCCTTTTAAGGGTTTTAGGGTAGCAACATAATATCGTATTTTTTTCAAAATGAATAACTGACTTGGTAGGATACATTCTCTTGAGAAAAAAATACATCCAACCAAAAATGTATGCATGTACGAAGCTTCAACTGGTAGCATCATAAAATATAACGAAACAGTTTTTCTTCCTATACGATGCATCCAAAAACTACTTACTAAGCTTATGTGTGTAACATTAGGAGGGAGAGAAAGAAGTAAAATTTAATATAAGTCTCTCCCTTCATAAAAACGGTGACGGCAATGCAATAGTGGTAATGGTTTCGTAGTAGTAGCGCATAGCGTCGTAGTTGTCGTCAGCAAGTAATATGTAAAGGTCTTAAGCAAACATAATGCAACACATAACCTCTGACGCATAATATATTTATTTACTACTGTATTTTCTCATACAATGAAACGAACAAACGTAAGTAACCCTTTTCTTAAAAGTTTCTGTTTCAGTAGTAGTGCGGGTGCGACCATCCTTATTCTTATTATAGAGTTTTTAGACTTGAGGAAGAAAAAAAGAATACTTTTTTCCAGAAAATTTTGAATTGCATATTGAAGTAAGTTTCTAAAAAATAAGATACTTCTATTCAGGATCAAGACACTTATCATTAGATATGATGGAATGAATGAGCATCTCACAGTAGGAGTTTTAAAAATACGAGCAAAGAAAGTCGTAATCATAAAAAACTTGAGTGTACTACGTACTACGTACATATACCAACTCCATAATATGCAACACATGGCATGGCATTATTCGAGAGAAAAGACGGCCTTATCATGACAGTGAGCAATATCATACTTTCAACTTTTGCTGAGAAAAAGAAGAAAGTGCAAATGATGCAAAATTGTTCATCCTCCAGAGAAAGCTGATTTAAAAAGGGAAGGATGTCTAGTAAATTATAACTGTTTTAAATGAAGAGGGAGCTGAAGCGTTCATGTCTCATATTGCCCATAAGATGCGTAGTAGTCATTTTTAGTAAGATTTTTTTATAAGTTATGCATACTCCTTTGCTAAATTCAGTTTAAAGAAAAATTGATTTTGATTTAGAAATATCAAACAAAAGAGGCGTGCTATAAAAATTGTCTGTTTGATACTAAACTGAAGATTTCGATGAATATCAGCAATCGAACCAAAAGTCGGAATTTTTGATCTGATATGAAATTATCATGAGACAGAGTTGATCTTCTGGGAGGTTTTAAGGAATAAAAATTACTAGCTTTCTTTCTCTTATAAGAAATGTCGTCTGTTCTGTTGTTGCTCTTGTTGTTGTTGTTGTTTGTGTTGTGCATATAGCGGTTTACGCAGTGGAATAATAAAAAAGTGAGCTTTTGTATACGTAAACGATTCAATGATAGAAAATGGGGTTCAACAAGGACAACAACTGAAAGCCTCCTTAATACCCCTCTCAGCGTGGCATTCACAAAGTAAGATCCAGTGAGAATTGCAAAGAAGAAGAAGTAGAAGAAAAAGAAGCAACAAAAAATGAATATAAGGATGAGCAATACGATGAAGAAAAAGCGAACCGAACGGTTATACACAAATAAATGTGTGTACTTTTAAACAGTCGCCCAAAACCCAAGAGAAGAAGCTATTACTAAATCCTCCTACGATACGAAAGCACGTCCCTTATTCTTCTTCTTTTTCTTTCTTTTGCTTCCCTCCACCACCACCACTCTTCAAGAGGATGGATATAAAAGCCAGCTATAAAGCAATATGACAAGCTCGGCAATGAAAAAACTTTGCACAGTTTGGCGAGATTCAATTTCCCACACATTTATCTTTGTCCTCGTTTTTATCTATCCCTTTTGCCTCACTCACACTTTTTTTCCGCACATGTATACTTTTGCTGTTCAGTTTAGAGCTATGTGTATATATTTTTCTTTTTTTAAAAAAAGAAGATTTTTTGTTTTGTGTATCTTTTTTTCTCTCTCGCGTACGTACGTAAGGGAAATGCATGCAAACAGGGAAAAGGATCCACGTTATCTTTTTTGCCTCTCTTGTTGCTTCTTGAGCTTTCTAATAAATCATGTAATTCCTCGAGAACACAAACGGCTTCACGTAGGCCTAGTCCACTTTCTCTTCCTAAAATATTCTCTCCGCGAGCAGCAACAGCAGCAGCAGCGCTATAATATATATAGTAATATGCATGCATACGACTATTGTACATGCAAAGCTGCATTACTTAAAGAATACATCTTGATCTTTTCTTTTTTCATTTTTCGTATATTGTTCCAGTACAACTTCTTAGTTCTTATGCTGATTTTTGATATGTACTCCTACTATTACTATTATGCAACAATAAGAAAAAGAAAAACAGTTTCCTATTTTCTCAAAGAGCTCATTCATCCCCTCCCGTCTCTTTTTTATACATTTTACAATTTACACTGTATAAAATATCGTAGTGCAGAATATATTTCATTTTTATGCATTCATATCACATGAAATTTGATGATATCTTGTTGTTTGCTACATTTCATTCAGTTATTATTAAAAAGCTCAAGCTTACTACTATTTTTTTAGTGTTTGGGGAAAAAAGTTGCACTGTTGCGCTCCTTTCTTTTACAAACGTTTTATGCTTGTTGGTTAGAAGTATTTATGCACCATTTACAAGCATCCCTAAAAAATATATTTTATGATTTTTATGAATCTTCTTTTTTTAAATACAAAATTAAACATGAATATTGTAATACAATTCTAAGCTCTGTGACGAAAAAACGCAACAAACTGTACCGAGTTTTAGTGGAGGAGGATTCGCTCTATGTCCAATTTCATATACATGATTGCAACTTTTCCTCTGTTGAATTATTTCAGTTTTAACAAACTACTGCTGCTGTTTTCTATGTCTATGGTAAGGCACAACGCAACCTACAAAGATTTCCATTTATTTTTAAAGGAAGTAATATTTGAATAGATATGAGTGAAAGCCAGTTCCTTTCACATGATATATTGTGAATAATGAAAGGAATCATGGAAAGAGAAAGAAAGAGAAGACGATGATGAATAAGGAAGAAACGAAAGGAGCATTTCTATTTAAATGTATGGTAGTGAATTCATATTTTATAAAATAATTCAAGAGGCTTGAGAAGAAATGAATGAATTGTGTGTGTATTTGTACAAAAGGCTATTTTTCCCCGAAACGGGCTATTTTTCTTGGCTGACGTTGTTAGGTCAAATAGCATTTCAGTGATTTTCTTATCTAGGTGGCTACGTGTACGTACGTACTCCTACTTCTGATACCGGAAGCTAGAAGAATACGAGTGGTTTTAAAAAAAGGAAAGGAAAAGGATGAATACCGAAGTCCAACTTTTTTTCTTCGTTGTTGAAGAAAAGAAAAAAAGTTTAAATTCTTTTGTTAAAAAATGTTTTCAATGGATGATGTGATGGGTACAGAATTTTTAGTTTAAATATTTATGACCTTTTGCATGCAAATATAAATTAAATTGGAAAACGTAGGGGAAAAGATTCATCGAGGAGAAAAAGCAGAGGAAAATAATAAAAATTTGGCGAAGCTACTAAAAAATAAATCAGATAAGAAGAAAAAAATTCTTTTGACTTACCGTTGAACAATACAGTGACTTTGCCAGCAGTCGGAGCAGGTAGCCAGGATGGTGGTGGAGAGGGAGCTGTTGCCCCTTCAGTTGGACTTGAAGGACCCCAAGGATTTCCATTTTGTTGCTGCTGTTGTGGTGTGTTCCCGTTGCTATTGCTGTTATTCGTTGTAGAAGAAGTTGTAGTAGAAGAACTATCGCTATTGTTATTATTATTGCTATTTGACTGACTTAGAACGACTTCTTTATTGCTCAGGAGGACTTGAGGATTGACTACTAACCTATCCTTATTTGTATGATTTAGATTATTGCTGCTGTTACTATTATTATTGCATTCATTGCTAGTGTCGTTGTCTTTGCTTGAAGAATGAATAAGTTTGCTAATATTAATATTATTGCTATTGTTTGCCAATGAGAATGTCGAAGTTATCATTATTACAGGCCGGGGCGAGTCGGACAAGCGTTCAGATTTAATTACAATATTATAATTTCCATTATTGCTGCTGTTGTTGTTGTTGTGAGTACTGCTATTGCTACTGAATGTGGGCGATGACGACGATTTGACGATGTGGCTTTGAATTAGAGGAGGTGGTGCGGTTGTCGTTGTTGTTGCTGAATGTTGAGAGTCGGGCGACAGAGATCTGCAGTTGTTGTTGGAGACTGCAGAAGCTCTGCTTGCCATCAGCTTTTCTTTCTCCTTTTCGTAAGCCACCGTCTTCCACTTCTTCGCCATCAAGCACCGAGGCATTTTCACGGTTTTTTTAAAGTTGGAAATTTCTTATTCCATAAATAAAATTAACTCTCTTTTATTAGGCTCGCCTGCCTGTTTCTCTTATTATAATATATGCATAATATTTTCTCTCTCTGTTTCGTGTATTATTATATGTATATACTAATGACATTTATGAATGAGTCCTGCTTCTTCTTATTATTTTTCTGTTCTCTTTTTCGCCCTTTTCTTTTAAATTATTCTCTTGTTACAACAACTACTTGCTTTTCGGAGAGATCTTCCGCATTCTGCTAATAAAATATCCCCCGGAGACTCGAAGACTTTGTCTTAACAGCTTGCCACTAATTTCCTACCAGCTACTGCTCTCGGTTCTTCATCCTTTTTTTGGCATTTGTTGTTGATGTTGACCGTGCTTTGTAAGCAAGCTTCAGGAAATTATAGAGAAGTGTGTAGGAGTTGTAGTAGTGGCTTTACTTCATATACGACGACGAGCGATCTAATAGAATTCTGCTGTTTCAGCTAACAAGTGTCTCATGGGAGCAACCAACTTAATATTTTTAAGTCGGCTTTTCACAAGTACTAGCTAAGTAGTTTCGTAGCAGTAGTTGTACAACTAATTCCTTCCGATATTTCTTAATGAACTTGGAGAAGAAGGAGTAAAAAGCGAGAATGATATTTTACAAATTTTCAGGGTTGCTTGTTGGTGGGGAAAAAATTAAAAGTCATAATTATTTTTAACAAGCCGAATCTTTTTAAAAACAGTACTTTTTCTTCAGATAAGAAATCGCAAAGAAGTTTTCTTAAGTTTTTTTAATAAATGACCAGAAGAAACAGACTAATCAAATTTTACTTTTGTGGTTGTAATCAAACAATCATGACTAGATTGGCTAAACTAGGCTTTTTTTTACAATTTCACGTTGTTGTGTTGTGTGGTTAAAATGTTTATCGCTACATAACTTTGAAACTTTTATTTACACAGTTTGTACAAAAAAATTAAAATGTCTTTAAAAAATCAAGCTGCTGCTGTTGGCTCATTGTTGGAGGAGTTTTAGTAAGATAGGTTGCAAGAAGTTCTCATTTAACAATAACAACAACAACAAGACACTGAATATAATGAAAAGGTGTATGTAACAAAAAGCCCCTCAAAAAATCTCTTCTTCTTCTGCTGCTACTGCTCTGATGTTATAAGTTGTTGAAAAGAGAGTGATGGAATTTCCACAGTTTTTACTTTTACAAAAAATTAAACGAAAACTGGATGAGTAAAATTTTGACAAAAAAAGTTTTTCAATTCTGGGTTGGCTTTGGTTGAGGTGAGATGAAAGTTGCGTTGTCTGTTCGTTTATAAAGGATGTGTGTTTTATGTTGAAGGAGCACATGGGGTATTGTGCATCACTTTTAGCTCAACAACTGTTTATTATACAAGTGGTTGTTCTAAGCTTGCTTTTACTCCAGCGGCCACCACGGCACGACGACGGATTAGAATTGGTTATGTAGTATAGTGGATCAAAAGGGAAAAGCAAAAACAGGGGCAAAAAGCTTTTCTTTTCGTCTTCTTCTCCCCTTCCTCTCCTCTCGCAGTCCTCCTCACTTTTGAGTTGTTGCGGCAGCAAGCGACTCTGCTTAAATATTCTACAACTTCTTCTTCGTTGCTTGCTTCAGCTTTGGTGTTGCGTTGCAGAAGCAGAAATGATGGTTGGTTGGTTAGTGGAAGTGAGTGAGAGAACGGAAAGGGATTGTTGTTGTTACTTTAGAAGAGTTGGATGGAACAGCAGCAGGAGTAAAAACGTAGTAGCAGCAGTAAAGGTTGTTGTTGACTGGAGGGTGACTGACTGTGGAATGGGATGACTGTGGCTGGGTTTCTATGCATTTATCCCTTGATCTATTTTGTACACAAAGAAAGAAAAAAGGCAGCAAAGCTAAAGGCAAGTAGTAGCAGTAGTAGCTCCACCATGGACGGTGTTATATGTGAAAAAGATGTGGTAGTAATGCAAGGTGGTCGCTTTCCTTTCTGCAGTAGTAAGTAAAGTAAACCCGTCTTCAGTTTTCCCTTTCTCGTGCTCCCTTCCTTCCTCAGCAGCTCAGCAGCTTTATATTCCCTGTTAACTCGTTGTGTGGCTCGTTGAGCTGCTTTTTTTTGGCTTGTGCCTGAATTACAGTTAAGTTCACACTCACAACGCAACTACACTATTGCTAGTTTCCATTTCTTACTTTAGCGATCGAAATTCCCGTACTCTGTTCTGTCACTACACGAGAATCGTAGGATGAGAAGGGTTTTGTTTGATAAAGAAATGCTGATGCTGACTGTTGTTTGTAAGTTAAAGGGAGCTGTGGTGGTGGTTGGTTAAGGTTATATAAAATCTGTTGCGATAATAAATGTAGCTGAATACAGAATTCGTATATTGTTACGAATATATTAGGCACACACGCGGAGCAGGAGGAAGAAGGTACTACTGCTTCGAGGATACCTTAGGCAATGAAGTGAACTCCTTTTTTCTGCTCTTCTGTTGCTGATTCACCCTTTGTTGCTGCTGACCTCACTCTTTACTTTTAATATCTGATCGGTGACGACGATGATGATGTTTTTGCCGCTACTGCTGACATTTTTTTTGCTGTTGCCGGTTTGATGATGATGATGTGGTACTAGGGTCAAATGTTTTAATTTTGGGAAAGGGTGCGTTTTTGAGCTAATTGTTGATTATAATATGGTATATTAATGTGTATGTAGCTTGCATTTTGAGAAATTATAAACCGTTTTTGGATACTTTTGTTTCTTTTTCGGATAAAAAATGAATGGATTAAGTTTTACCAAAATGCGATCTTATTGTTACTATTAGCTTTGTGGTCAATGCTTTCGCTTTTGCTTTACAGTGAAGATGAAGGATGATTCTTGTTGACTCGCGACGAAGGAAATTTCCTATGGTTAGAAGATGACATACGAAGGAAGCATAACCCAGTTCATACTCCTCAGATTACCGCTAGAAAATAGGAAGTGTACTTTCCTCTAAGCCACTCCGGAGGAGGATTTTGTAGGTGTAAGCTGTTGCAAACACAAAAAAATGCTGCTGCTGCTGCAGCAGCAATACTTTGGAAAACTTGTTAACAATCTGAATCCGACTAACCGTAGAATATGTAATAATTTTTTGAGTGGGGAGAAAAAAAGAGAGAGTGTGAGTGGTAACAACGGTGAAACGGATTAACGGCACGCAGTGCAGGGGAATCAGAATTTAGAACGTTGCGTTGCTGTAAGTTGTAAGAAGTGTGAGGTTAGTAGATATTAGGTTGCTGGAAAGGTGGTGGTGGTTGTAGTGGTGGTGGTGGCTGCCGGATCTCTTTATTTTTCACAGCTTTTTTGCCACTAACTATGGTGCAAGAACGGATGGAGAGATTACAAGCCTAGGCTTTTGCCCTCCAGCAGCAGAAGATGCTGGCAGAGACTTTTGATGATGCACTAATGGAGGAACTGTTGTTGTTGTCGATGTCGGCTCCCTGTACAAAGCTGCCAATGTCGGTGGTAAAAGTGGTGGGGGATGTTGCCGAAGAGATGGGATGAATTTGTTGAAAAACAATCGTTCTTCTCTGGTTACTACTGCCGCAATCGCTGCTGCCGTTCCCAAAAGAGCTTCCATAACAAAAAATTATTTATCACGGAGTAGATTCTTCTTCCTTCTCTCTGATTCTGAATGTGCGTTCTTTACTACAAAGAAAGATAGATAGATACGTGATGGAAAAACAAAAATGATGATGATATTTGGAATGTGGTTCTGTATTAATGTTCTCCCTTGTCGATAATAATATCAATGAAGGTGTGTATGTACCTAAATATAAAAAGAAATCTCTTTCTCTCGCTCTTCCTATGTGTTTTTGTAACGGTCTCCCTTCCTCCGCAATCTACGAGTTATTATTTCTAACACTGCTGCTGCCGCTACTACAAGAAATTGCTTGTTACAAACTCCTCGAGTTGGCTTCCTCTTTGTCTAAGTGCTTTTCTTTAGTTTCCACCTTTTCTCTCTTCCTCAAGGAGGGAAAATAAGAATCAAATTGATAGAATAAAAGAAGGGAAGAAAGAAGCAAAGAAAGAAAGAAAAACAAGTAGTTGTAGAAGAAGAGCGGAAAGGCAGTCGGTATTTTCAGGAGCTCTCCCTTCTGCCCTTTATTATAAGCGACTGACAAACTTTCGGTAACTGTAGAAAAGAAAGCAAAAAATATAATGTCAGAGCGTAGCATATACCGTTACGTAGAGTTAGTACCAAGTACAAAGTGAATCCATTAGGAAAACTACACATTCGTAAAAGATGACGTTGTTGCTGCTGCTGGAGCAGTTTGTATAAAGGGGCATGAACGTAGTAAATAGCGAGCCGTCACCTTTCTTATATCATACAAACCGAAAAAGCACCAAAAACTGATAGTGTTGGTATGCAGGGATGAATATCTCTCTCTCTCTCTCTGGACAAAAATACTTACTTCTCTCCGCTCTGGTATGCGACGCTTCTGCTAATTCTGCTACTATGATGATGCTATTGTGCTTTCTCTACTTTGCTGCCTCTGTTGTTTGGCAGAAGCCAAAGGTATAGCAGTAACTTTTCTCTCTAAATGTCCGCAATGCATACAGAGAAAACTGCAATGCAAAAGTAAATTCCAACTCCAAGCATTTTCTTCTTTCCATTAAATGGAGGAAGGAACGAATGATTCAAGAAAGAGGGAGCGCTAGATTCTACTAGATATCGGATATAGAAGAGTGATACTGTGATACACACAATACAAACGCAAACCTTTGTTGAAAAAAAGAAGCTTTGCTAAACAGTAAGCCAGCCTACAGCTTCTGCTGGTGTCTCCTCATCAGAAATTCTCACCATTCATGCAATGCTCTTTCACTAGCAAAGGCAGGAACGTTTTTGGAAGAGAACATGATAAAAATGCCGAAGAAGAATTTCTTTTTCTTTCTGCCGTTGAATTGCATTGCATTGCCCGTTGCGGCGGCTGATGGTTTTCCTCTTTTGCTTGTTGTTGTATGAGTATAACAGTGTGGCTGGTTGGAGCTGGAACTGGAAGAGTGAAGTTAGAGAATTTCGCATTTTCGGAGAAAATACCGAAAGAGAGTAGCTTGCTTCTGCTATGCTAACTGCTAAGATTTTGCGCGCGCATGATGAGGAAGCTCAAAATATCCGTCCAGTTTCAGTCTAGCTATTTGTTTCCTTCGTTTGTTGTGTGTGAAAACGGTTTTCATGCATTCCATTCCATCCGCAATTCTGAATTATAAAATGAAATAGCGGCAGCAACAATACTATTTCCCCTTAGGTAATACGCTAAGATTCTCCTCCTGTAATGTGAATTTTTGGAGTAATTTTTCTGCAAGGTGAAAGTGACAAAAATGAGCAAAAGCTCACTATCAGTAGTAGTGTGTTGTTATTTGACAAATATAACTGACTTGGATGACATTGCTCATTCCATCAAAATATTATTTTTTCTTATGTTTTGCGTGAAAATATACATTGAGTAGGCACATATTGACTCGTTAGAATTACATTTATATTGGAATGCCTTATAAATTTGAAAGTATGTTAAAAGCTTGCAAATAGAGAAGTCCTTCACGATGTTTCGTTCGTTTGTTGTGTGTGAAAACGGTTTTCATGCATTCCATTCCATCCGCAATTCTGAATTATAAAATGAAATAGCGGCAGCAACAATGCTATTTCCCCTTAGGTAATACGCTAAGATTCTTTTCCTGTAATGTGAATTTTTGGAGTAATTTTTCTGCAACGTGAAAGTGACAAAAATGAGCAAAAGCTCACTATCAGTGTGTTGTTATTTGACAAATATTACTAACTTGGATGACATTACTCATTCCATCAAAATATTATTTTTTTCTTATGTTTTGCGTGCAAGTATGCATTGAGTAGGCGCATATTGACTCATTAGAATTACATTTATATTGGAATGCCTTATAAATTTGAAAGTATGTTAAAAGCTTGCAAATAGAGAAGTCCTTCACGGTTTTTTGCTTAAATTAAAACTACGCAACATTCTAAAATTAGATAATGTTCGTTCTACGATGTTATTTCAATCCAATCCCAAGTTTAATTTAATAAGATCAATATTTACAGTACCTGAAAAGCACAACGCGTTAAATGCTGCAGCAGAAAAAGAAACAACTATTCAACTGCTAAAAGGTACGAGTAGCAAAGCAAGCAAGCAAGAAGGAGAAGAAGAAATTATGNGTTTCTCAGCTGATGACGTCAGCTCGCGGAGTTCTCTGCACTAAAATACATTGTACACTGAAATTGACTGAAACACGATGAATATTTTTCTGCATTACAAATGCATTGTACACTAACGCATGGGCACGTCATCAGCTAAGAAAAGCAAAATCGCTCACTTTGGACGGGAATGCTCTACCTTACTCTTATATATACCTTGCATATGTTCCCTATTCGTTATTCTTTTGCTGCTGCTTTCCATCCTGTCTCAATTTTTGGCTCGCTAACTTTCAACGAAGAACTTTGACGATGAGGAATGTCACATCACATTGCAAAAGTTGACAGGTTGTCTGGCTGAAGACGTATTTCTTCCGTGTGTGTACCTACAACACATTGCGCATTGCAATCTTTCCGGAGGTGAAAGAAAATGCTTAGGAGAAACAAGCTCTATTATTTAGCTGCACAATAGTAGTGGAATAATAATACAAATACATACAGTTCAAACATGCACACACACACACTTGCTGCTGGAACATTTTCTTTCTTTCTCTCTCTCTCTTTAAGCAAAATGGCCCTTGTCATTTCCCAACTTGCATCACATTGCTTCCCTCTCCTCTTCCTTACATTTTCCTTCCATTTTCATTCCTAACTGTCGCTTAATGTAAAGGAAATTGAAGCTGTCCCGGAAAAAGGCCTTCTCGTCGTCGTCCTCCTTCTTCTTATATTCGTCTTCTTCTCATCTCTCATTACCATCAGCTGAGCTAAGGCGTAACAGGAGTAAGCAGTGCATAATGGCGTGACATCAAGCAAACTCTAAACAGTCAAGAAGAAATAGAAAAGAAGCAACAGAGAGAAAGAGTATTCAGTTGAGTCGCTCCTTGTAAGAAAGAAAGGAAGAATGAAAGAACGCATTATTGTAACCTTATACAATGTAGTAAGAAGACTGAAAATGAAAAGACGAACTGAAAGAATAGAGTTACGTTAGCTAGTGAGTCTTTAGCAGTAAGGACGAGTGGAAATTATAAAAAGTAAATGTGTGTTGTCGCACTAACTTACTATAATTCTATCTTCTTCTGAACCCTATTTATACATTTAATAACTCTTTTAAAATATCTCTTCCAGCAGAAGAATTCAACCAGTATAAACTCGAGAAAGTTATCTGTTCTGTTCACTGTCTCCCTCTCTCTCTCGTTTTCTCTCTCTATTCCTTTCTCCTCTCCATCGAATTAAGTGTCTTTTTTTCTATCATGGGTTTAAGGTAGCAAATAAAATGGCTCCAGATATCTTCTCTGGAAATTAATGCTCAACTTGTGTCATCAAGGAGAACTACTAAAAGAACAAGTAAAGACCAAAAATACAATGTCAAGGCATAAACTATAAACAATGATCTTTAGTCCTCCTCTTCTCTATCCCAATTTCTTACATATACATGTTGCTTTCGTTTCGATAAAAAATTCTCTATTCTTTTTGGAATATACGCCTCCGTGATCACCACCACCATTCTCGGTATCATCATCATCATCATCATCATCATCATCGCGATCATGATCATCATCATTAAAACGAAGCCTGTAGATTGCTATAAGTTTTCTGTACACAATGTCTTAGGGAAAAAAGCAGGAAGGAAAATCAAGAGAAAAAATGGTCACATTATGCAGAGCTTAAGTATCTTCTATTTTTCAACTTAGATGATTTCCTTAGACTCCCGAATAGATCTTCTGTCCTTTAAATAGCTAACGTAACGCTGCTGCTGCTGCTCAGTAGTGCTCATAAGCTCGTAACGCAGCTCGTTTACTGTATCACATTCTCTCGACACTCGACACCATTTCCATCATTATACATACATACGGAATGATAATGAATATAAAAAAATTAAAATGTTCCTATTTTTCCTACATGTAACAAGTACAGTACTTGTGCAGCATGTCGTAATCGTAAGTATGCATTATCTCGAAACTTACCTAAATGGGTTTGCTTGCAGTTAATACCACTATAGACGAAAATCAGTTACTGCTTTGAGAGAAAAGCTTCGTTTGCTCGTCTATATAACTCCTTATGTTTCATCATTAACTTCTTAAATATTTTTACCACGTATAAGATTTAATGATGATTAGATCGTATTCTACATTCCAGTTTCTTTTTACTATAAATATTACAATGAGAGTACAGATAAATGTGATTCTGATTGGTATAGTTAATTCTCTAATCATAAAATACACTTTGAAGCTGTTAAGAAGAGAGTAAGCAACTTGTGCAAAGTATTATGTTCGTATATACCATCTTCAGTTTTAATTTTGTTTTTGATATTGTGAGATAAAGGTCTTTAAAAAAATCTTTTGTTAGTTTACTTCTTTGAGGAATAATCATGATGGACTTTTATCACAGAATATTTTTTGCACTCGAATAGTTTTTTTTCGGCTTTCTTCTCCAGCGAAGTCAAATATTTTTTTCAAGATTAGAATCTCATCATCATGATCCTCTCTTCGTTTTCCAATTTTCAGAACTCTGACAGGCCTTCATTGTAAGTAAACTGTATATTATGCACTAAAACTAGGGTGCGATGCTAACTTCCCGCTGATTCATTTTTTCTCTTGTATTTATTCACTCAGTGACAATACATCTAAAGTTAAGAAAATCCATGTACCGTAGCATGAGCGAGCTTTTAAAAGGCAAGCTTTTACAGGAGAAATGGAGAAAGTGAATGAAATTCTTTTTATTTCTTCTTTCTCTTCTTCTTGTCTGTCTGTGAAAACCTTGTAAGTAAAGAAAACAAAAGGATTCTTCATGAATGCCTCTGTAAAACTCAAGTCACTTTACGCTGAGAAAGCATCCATAGGAGCAGGCATGCATGCATGCATTCAACAGTCATTTACTCATTCATTCCATGTACATACCCGCACGGTGCATTAGTATGAAGAACAAACGAGATGGAGATGGAGAAGAGAGGAGCCAGCCAGTTAGCTCTTAAACAGGAAAATCACAGGAGTTTTAGCCAACAGCATCAGCAACACACAGAGTTTACACAGAGTTTTCCTCACTCACTCACCCTCTCTCGTTCTCTTTCTTTCCCTTTATCCCATTCCTACTGTCTTTACTTCATAATGTTTATTACTATACTTAGCAAAGTCAAGCTCCAAAAAACATTTGGAAGGCTGACTGACTGATTGTGAGAGACGAGAAGGAAGAAATGCGAGCTACAAAAATCCTTGCACTTATCCAACCATGAAATCTACTTGAGTTCTCCCATTCCTTCATCATCATCGCATCATCGTTGTCGTTGACTTTCTTCTGGTGCATCTTTTACTGCCGTCATCATATCATCAGCTGCTTGATATTGTGCTATTCCAAGCAATCCTTTAGTTTATATTGTATGTATATTTTCTTCTCCCTTTCGAAAGCTTTCCCTTTGTAGTTTACTTTTTCTTTCGTTTTCCTTCATTTCAATCTGTGCAAAAGTGATGAGTCCACGGAAATGCACTAACTAAAAGAAATGTCCGCATATATTATTGGAAAGGGGATACAATGCATTTCGTTGCGTTTTGATTTTTCTTTACCTTTTCTACAGAATAAACTTACAACAGTTTATTGACATTCATTGCGTAGTTATTACAGCCATTAATTTTGCTAACCCAGCATTTTTCTTAAAATTAGGAGCCACAAATTCTTATTTCTAAAGGTTGAAAAATCAAAACATTTAAAAGCATTTGAAGAGCTAAATTGAGCTGCAGAGAATGCAAATTTATTTAGTCAAATTTTATGATGAAGATGACTCAAGACACGAGCTCGTTAATCTAATGTACATAATAAGTAATTCAAATAAAAATGTAATTAAGGCAATAAAGATGCAGTAGCCTGATATCCTTCATCCTGTTTATTGAGCTCAAATTTGTTTCGTGTACAGTACATGGCACGGTTGTCGCTTTAAATAGCTTCCGTAGACGTGTATGTACCTATATTAACATGTCTTTGCAAATCTTTACGACGTATGCGGCGTCCCCCAAGCAGCAGCAAGGTGAAAAATAAAAATTAATGTTTGAATTGGCTTCGTACTCGCGTTAGTTAGTTTTATTAAGTGCTGCCTATTCAACTTACTTCAGATGACACAAATACAGTTATACTACCTACTACCTTCTCATTATTGTCGTACGGGAGGAGTTTGCTCATAGCTTGGTTTCGTTTCAGCTTAATAATAATCTTTCTTGCAGGGTGTTACTATAATTTAAAAGTGCCATTTACATATGTACATTTTCCGGATCCAACGCGATCATATCCTTAATTTTCCAGATTTCTTCAGAAGGCAGTGCAGTGCTTTGTCGTATCACTCTCTCATCTTCATTAAGTATTAAAAGCAAATGATATCTCTGACCCGCATGTAATATTCCAGAGAAGAGGAAAGTGCCGTGCCGTATATCTCAAGATTATAAGGGTATAAGTAAAAAACGTTCCATTTAAGCAATTCCTATTCATGAAAATATTTTTAATGCGTCCCTCTATGGGATCTTTGATGGAGGTCTAAATAGTCAGTGAAAGACATTTCCTACTAAAAAGAACTCATTTTTGTAATTAAAGATTTGTAATCTGTCCCTTTCGCACGTATAGAGAGCTGTTTGCTGCTTGCGTCGTCGTTTAGTCTTCTTTTTACTATTATAACGCAGGAGATTTTTGTCGATTCCTTTTTCACTCTTTTTATATTTAGAAGAATAAAAAATGGAACACCGTGGGCGTTCTAAAAAGGAAAGGAGTAGTAGTGAGAAGGGTAGGGAGTTATTTTCGGTAATGGGATGAAATGGAGAACGACTGGAGATGGCATAGCAGGAGAGAGAGAGAGAGTGAAGGAAGCCATTGAAGGTAAAAGCTGTTAGTTAATGACGATGTGAAGATGATGTGAGAAATGGTCATAATCACTATCATCGTTCCTTTTTACGCTCATCTCGTTTCATTTTTATGGGGGCTTTGCTTTAAGCGAAAGTTCGTGCACATTCTGAAATTACTGCATCAATTATAGTAATCTATCTTTCTCCTGATTAAATGCTTCTGATAATAATAATAACAATATAGGGACAATTGTTGACGTGTGCCGAGAAGTTGACTCATGAAGAGGATATTACATCCCATTTGTATCGACACATCAACTGCTTAAATCTGTCATTCAAAATCTTAACCTTTGTTGTTGATCCATTCCAAAAGAGACCACCTGGGACGAAAAGCCAGTCCCACATGTTCCAAAGGCGTTCCTCTTTTTCGGATCTGCGTGTACACACATGACTGCGCTGCTGCGACTGGTATTTTATACTAATATCCTAGTATGTAGTTAGTAGTTGCGTTGCATGACATGCAAAACCGAAATATTATTGCTTTCATTGGAACTTTGAACACTCCCAATTTTAATATAAAATGAATTTTGCTACGGAAAAATTAGAAGTTTTATTTCCGTAGTTTACTGGTATTAACTCTGATAATTTGCAGTAAGAGTGTAATTTGTCTGGTAAAATTGGAAAACAATATCCAATTAAAGCTGAGTTTCTATTTTATTGTTATTTTAAATCACAAATCTAAAAATATTTTTTAGTCTCAAATTCTGGCATTTTTTGCTGCTTTGAATGGTTCATGAAAACTTTTTCGTTTTGGAACAAATACCATTTTACAAAAAGGTAAGTTTTTATTTGTACATGGATTTTTTAGTTTTAGAAGCCATAAAATTGAAAA
>JAHZNJ010000626.1:0-11158 GCA_027744475.1 Lepidocyrtus cf. sotoi NNG-2020
CTCCCCATCTTGTCCTTAATGATTCCACACCTCTCTTTGTGAGACTGTAAGACTAATGATCAAGACCTAAAAAATCTTACTTAACACGGTTTGATCTGATTGCTGACTATGATTAGACCTGTGCTAGTATTTAGATTATTTTATAAAAGGATGAAACGACTTGCGGTGTAAAGTAATGCTAGCAGTGGCTTTTTGCTTGCCTGAGATTTTCTTTCGTAATCAGTTTCATTCAATCTCACTTTGCTCGCAATGTCAATGAAATCCAATAATATACAATGTCATTTACGGTAAATTGGCGCATTTAAATCAAGTCTCGCAAATAACTTAATTCATTTCAATCGAATCGACGCAACAGCAACTTACTTTAAAACTAATCGACAGGCAGGGCATATCAGACAAGTCTGGTTTGTTTGAAGGAGTTGAGTTAAGGTTTGGTTTTCTTGTTGGTTTCTCCCATTTATTTGGTATCGGTGGCAAACATTTAACGGCAAGTAAGACACAGACGCAACCTTACAAAGTGTGAAAGGAATTCGATTTGCAACACGGCCACCATGCACCACCACCACCACCACCACAAAACAATCATTATTTTTAACTTTAACTCTTTTACCTCACCCGACGACGACGGACAACGAAATCCAAAACAAGCAGCAGCGGAGATAGAAACAATTAAGAGGATTGACAGAGATGTATTTATATCAGTTACGTAGGGACACCAAAACAAAAATTTTTAGAATAACATTTTATCATTATGCATCATCGTCAGTCACTACCACCACCACCATTGCATTGTTGAAGGGTAATTGAAATCCCATGCTCAAGAAAATCATCCTATTATTATATAACAAAATGGTGCTCAGTGCTCACACACTCTCTTCTTGTCTCAATTATTTAGTTATATGCTGTATTATAATCCCCTCTTGGCAAATTATGATTTTTCATTGAGATTGTTATTGAAGCAGACTCTCTCTGACTAATCTAAAAGGTTTTGTTGAAGTTGAGACAGAGAGAGAGAGAGAGAGAGAGAGACTGCACATTTGTTTTGTGTGGTGTTGCATATTGATAGTAGAGCTACCTATTAAAACGCAATCTAAATTACTCATTCATCATCGATTCATCACGTAATGGGTTTTGAATTGCATTTATATACGCGTGTAAATTGCCTAGCTGTGAAAACAAAAATTACTCACTCACTCATTTTACTTTTGTTTTTTTTTTCAAACGTGCAATTAGATCCGTGACACAAGCCTATAAAATAAATATATACCTTTACAACTTAACACCATTGAATTGCTGCTGATGCAAAAAAATAGGTAACAACAATCATAATTTGCTTCTCTCTTTCAAACTCAATTTAGCAGACAGCAGATGTATTTTTGCATACAGAAAGAAATTTCGCCATATAATAATTCTCTCTTCTCCTGTCTGTTTACCGATTTCATGCCCTTGCCAATACTCTGTAGCCTGTTTGCATGCGAAATTGCAGTAATAGTCAATTAAATTTGTGTGCTCTAAATTTTCCTATTCCTCATAGTAATAATATCCACTTACTACCCAAAGGACTTTGACTGACGATGAAGTTATAACAGCAGCAGCGAAACAATTGAATTATTTATAAATAATTATGTTTATGTGGCTACTTAAATTCTCCGTACATTGACATGACATGAAATTTAATGGGATGGGCAATGGGCAGTTCAGTCTGGTCAATTACAGCACAAAAACAAGTACATTTTGCCACCACTCGCACTCGCACTCACTCAGCTACTGCGTCAATTTATGAGACGTAAATAACTATACACTCATCCATTGTATCGTCATCATTCTCATGATTATAAATTCACTGAAAAGAAAGAAAGAAGAGTTTGAGTCAGTCAACAGCAAAATGTAGTAGATTTCAAAACGAATGAATGGATGAATTTGTTTTGCACCCCATCATGTCAGTTAAAAAGCAAAACAAGCCACTAAATAAAATGACATTTAAAAAGCTTGCTAACGTTGCGCTGTTGCATCATCTCCTCTCACTACTCGATTATTCCATTTAATTGCTGCTCAAAACGTAAAAAAAATTGCCATTTTTGCAGACAAACTTGCAACGTTACGCAATAAGACGTATGAGAGTTCTTAAGAATTTAAGAGTTAGTGGTGGAGTTTTTCAGGTTAAGGATACTATGGCCAATGACTATGACTATTTAAATGAGCAGATTATTACGCTTAAAAGCTTAACCATACATTTTTTGCTGGTATATCCTGCTGCTCCCCTTGCTGGATGCCTCTGTGTGTAAAATTAAGATCCTGGATCGCAAAGGATGGACAACTTCGTCATCGTCATCATAATCAATATTCATTTATCGTCACCGTGTGTTTCCCGATAAAAATGATTTGCATAGTGGTAAAAGGAGGTCATGAATAAATTAAAAAGTATGGATACGCAGTAGCTTTAAAAACGTTCTTTAAGTATTGGCAAGAAAATCACATCACATTTTTAGCGCTTCTTCGTGGGTCATTTGTTTGTTTGCATAATATAGGTAGGTAGGTTATTCTAGTTCTTCTTGAGCCGAACCACACACGTCACTTCACATTATTTAATCACAATCCCAATGAAGTATTGGAATGAGATAATGTGGAAAAATAATAATTTATTTGCATAATCTGTCATTTTAAATTTTGAGACCTTCTCTACTGTTATGCAAATTAGGGAGCGCATCATTTCATTGCATAACAAACTGAAAATACAGAACCAAATCAAAACGCATTATTGAATGATTTTTTTATGATTTTGGTTTTCTTGTATTAAAATGTCCCACGCATCATCATATTGCCGTCTCGAAGTAAACCTTCACGGAGACATTGAAATTAGTAAGCAAAAGGGCATGACAGTAACTACTTTGCAGGTTCAGAATAACAATCATCGAGTCCGGTAGAAAAAACGGCAAATGCCCTGCAGATAGTATCCAGAGGCTAGCTGCTTTTACTCATTCCAAACATCATTCACTACTAAATTACCAAGTAAACAGGCGTTTTAATAATATCTTCTCCAAAGACTTCACAGAAAGAAAAGACACATTCCTTACTCCGTAAAGAAGAAAATAGGGAATGAACAATGAACCCATATAAAACCATATTATAAAAGTCTTATAATGCAAATACGATTAAAAATAATATTATGCAAATGCGAATACAACAATGCAGCAAGTGAAGAAAAGAGTAATAGACGCAGCTAAATACATTACTATACACAAACGCAAAAAGACTAGCTAACTGCAATACAGAAAGCAAAAAACTAAATCTGACTGAATCATCACATCATCATCCCCTCTTTTAACAGGCATAAGCGTAAAAGCGATTTTACGTTTTCTTCTCGTTTGCCGTTGCGTTGTTGCTGCTCTCCTTGCTTTTTTGTTTTTAATATTGCATTAATGCCGACTGCACTGCATGATATTATTCAACCCTCTCTGTTCTAGCAAGTAGGGGTTTGCCTTTACCCTAAAGTTAAATGCTAAAAACGCATAAGAAACAACAACGAAGCAACTAGCAGGAGCAGCAGCGTTCCGCAAGTTGCAACAAAGTGAGTGTCTTCTCCTCTCCCATTCTTGTCAGTCTCTATCTTGCTATCATGGAGGGAGCATCTCTGTGTCTGTTGACTTCACAAGAAGACTTTAAAATTGTGAACAAAGTTCTGTAAACCAAAAACTTGAGTCTTGACTTGAGGCGTTTTTCTTCAGAGCAAATAACACATCCCATCTCGCATCATTTTTCTTATCATTAACAACAACGACAGCAGAAAAATTGTTTTATTTCAGTGATGGTGAGGCGTGTCTTCGTGAATATTGAATGGTGTTTTTGTTATCATCCCATTTCATTTTCATTTCAACATTCTTTTTGCCACTACTACTAACAATAGTAGCAATTTGAAATAATCTAAAAAGGAAAAACTGGATTAAAGTTCGTTTTATCTTTATCTCTGGACTGTTTCCTGTTTAAATATCGTGTTTTAAGTGACGAGAAGTTGAAATTTCCTATCTGTACTTTGCTTTTCGGTACTACTGGAATCTGACTGGACCTTGCTGGACTTGGATTGGATTCATTTTGTGGACTTTGATTGTTGATGATAAACTTGCTCTTTGATTTGTTGCGGTGCTTGTGGTAAAACGCTTGAAGTTTAACTTCCTGTGTCCTGTGTGTGGATTGGATAGTGCTGTCTGTGTGGTTTAGCATTTCATTGCATGGAGAAAAAATTTTAAAAGTGGACTGCATTTTTTTGCTGGATTGCCTTCTCAAGGCTGGGAAGTTTTTTTAAAACTGGATTTAAACCAAAATCAAAGGTTAGTTGTTGAATATTTTTACTTATGCATACATGTGTACGTGTATAATATATCAAGTCTTGTTTTTCGTTATGTAATGTCCGAATCCGTAATATTTAATGTGTAGAACATCATCGTTTCGAAATCACTTTACGATTTTGGTACTTCGTTTTTCTCGTGTTTTTATGCATAATACTAATTACTAGGCTTCAGAGTAGAGTTCAGATGATGCATTGTTTTCGGTCTTTGTCAGAAATAACAAGGTTTTATGGTTTTATGTAAAAAAAATTGTTCGAGAGAGAGATAAATGCATTGCATTTTCGCTTCCTTAATTGATAGAGGGGCCGATGTAAATGAGTCAACAAACAGTCACTAGTCAGCTATTATATCTTTTAAAAATTTGAGCTTTTAACCTTTCTTGGGTCGGTCGTCGTCGTCATGATAGTCAGCGGTAAAAGTGCATTGCATGGATGAATAGAGTTTATTGCTTTTTTCTGGGATTGGCTCTTTCTCTACTTCACTATAAAACTACCTTTTTATTTTGTAGCATGCTTGGCTTGGAGCTTTTCTTTTCTTAAGAATAAAATATGCAACAAGTGTAAATGTTTAAAATAATATTTTGCTTCTTATGCGATGCGCATGATATTATGATATTCAGCCTTATTTTCGGGTGACTCATCATAAAGTCAAAAGTGAAGCACTATATCAGTGATAGGGAAATGAAAAGGTACAAGACCAATATCATCAAAATCCTTATTATCATCATCCAAAAAACCTGATAACCTCATCAAAATCATTTATAAAAACAATTTTACAACTTAAAAAGATGTGATACACAGCCTTTCCTCGTTTTCTTTTTCGTATGATATGGACCAGAATTCAAATCAATCTCCATTTTTCTTCTATGAAAGCAGCACACATTTTTTCCATGAATTGGTCAAGTAAAACAAGTACAATGCATTTGCAATAGAAAGGGGAGAGAGATGAAGGCAAGGCAGGGAGAAACCGCTAAATACTTTTGTGTAGGATGTCAGACTTCAATTCAGAGAAATGTTCCTTAATTTGACAGCATATTTAAGGAAAAGTTGTAAATGGAATGTCTCATCTTCGCAGCTTAAAGGAGCCGTCGTCATTCCATTTTTTCTTTGTTTTATGCTTTCATCATCATCATCACCATCATCTGTACAATGCATGCTAATAACTGATTTAACCAACGAGAGTTAGTTTCCTAATAATTTAAATTCTGTCAATACGTTTCTTGCTACAAAAATATCTAATGAAGATGTGGTGTTCTAGCAAGCCGGTGCTAAGCTGACTGTTGCTGTTTGACTTGTTGATCAAATGCTTGACTTCATAGTTTTATGAAGAACGAAGCTTTAAAAATTCTTTAGTACAGATTTTTTTGTAGTTTCATTGTTTAGTTCTCCATTGATCAGGTTTCTTCTGCCTCATTCTTAATAGCGTAGAAATTTACGGTAGACTTCTCCCATTATTACAAAACTCGAACAACAATCAAAAGTGAGTTCTCTTCTCGCTCTTTGGTTGCTGCTGCGGAAAACTATATTATTATTTATTTTCACAATAATAATCCGTAACATTGATTTTGATTTGAGTAGCAGTTTCTTGAGTGAGATAGCGCAAGAAAAGAAAAGAAAAAACAGCTTCATTTAGAAACATAAAATGAATGTAAAAGCACCAATTTACATTGTTTCTTCAATTTAAAGAGCTTGAAAATAGACCACCGTTTTTGTTTGCTAGTTAGCTTCAGTCAGCGATTATTTTTTTATGTTTACTTTTTGTAGTAACAATTCACTTTTGATTATTTCTTCTCTGGTAAACGGAGACAAGCTCTAGTTTCAATGTTTTTGCATGCTCCCAGCAATCCTAACTCTAACAACTCAAACATTATCATAATGATAATGATAGCGAGCAGTACAGTGCACCTTTTTGTGAATATTGCACACGCAAATTTCAAATAATTTTTTGCCTGCTAATTTTAAACCATGAGAGTGGAAAGAGAAAAAAAACTAGACAGCAGCGGCAGAAGCAGACTATAGGATGACTACAAAAACGATAAGTTGCAAAGGAAAATTATCATTTCTTATATAAAAACAAAAACTTTTTTTATGTTCCCTGACTCCGGGTAATTTTCGATAGGCAGTCAAGCGTTTCCTGTGTGTACTCGTTGCATTATTATTACTATTACAATTACAATGTAAAAAAGTGGTTACAGTTTTGTAAAAACATTTTGTTTTCTTGTGTGCCTTACCGTGTAATAGGTTTAACCATAGTTTTGCTTTCAAAATTTCAAAATATAGCAGAGCCTTTTTATCATCGACATTCGTTTTATGTGGGTAAAAATGTGGGACAAGTCCTTTTGTCTTTGCCTCGTATATTTTTACTAATCGAATGGTGTATTCTTTTCTTAACAATGAAGATATAAAGCAATAGCAAAGTAAACCAGCAAAAGTAAAATATTACAAAACAAGACATTTTTACATACAATTACCGACATATTGAGATTGAGTAGAGTTTTAAAAAAATATATAATGTTGGGCTGGGACGGAAAACCACAAAAAGTAGGCAAAGTATAAAACAAAATTGTCCCAACAACAACGCTTAGCCAAATATATGCTCATGCATAACAATTGTGCGTCTATTTACTTACACCTGCCCTTTGTCATGTCAAAAGTATTTTGAGTTTTGTTACTGCAACATAGCAAATATTGACAAAAAAGTAAGGCGAAAAACGCCATAAACATCAGATTAAAGATAAGTGCATTGATTGATTACGTTCAAGAAATTTTTAGGTTGTGAATTGTGAATTTACAATTGTTTTTTATGATTTGCAATGAATTTGAATTTTTTGCTGAAGACAAAATATTTAAATTGTGCAACAGTGTTTCTTGAATGCGTAATTTCATCTCTTGTGCGTTTTTAGAAAGGGTAGAATTAAACAACTTTAATCAAAAAGATTTTGGTTTTCTTTTAAAAAATTTAAACAGACAGCATACTAATCATTAGTTGTATATTGTAAGGTAATGCGTCGTTGCATGGGTTGATTTTTGCTGAAAACTGGCAATTAGGATTTATGATTGTTTACAGTTTAAGCGTTTCACCTCACTTCTTTTGTCGTTTTGTAAAGATCTTAAAAACAATTATTTAATTTAATCATTTGGAACTTCACAGAGCAATAAAATGACTTTTGCTCTCTTATTATCATTTTCTGAGAAAATTCTGTTATTGTTGCTGATGATGATAAATAGTTTTACCAGAGAGCTGCAGCGTTTTCTTTTTTTCTGTGCAAAATTAGAGCTTTGCTGTTTTGGTTTTATTAATTTTTGTCAAACATCCTATCCTTCATTTTTCATCCTCAAAGATTCCTCATCAAATATATCTTCCTCATGAAGGAGTTTGACGTGTTGATGACCCTTTCGTTTCTCCTCATCAATCCTTCCATTCTTTTTTAACTTTCAGCTTTTTTATGCTTTTTTGCTTTGCTTGTCATAATGAGCCAGTCAGTCAGTGCAATTCACTTTACTCATCTTTCATCTTATCAATAAAGCTTGCGAAGCTCAACCTTTGTCCTACCATTTTTCATGTTTTGCTCTAGTTTTCCGTGTATCGTATCATATCACAATCAATCTTATCATTTCTTATTTATCCTATTAAGACCAATAAATAAAGAGATAATTTGATGAATGGACATGAAATTAATCTGCTTCTATCATCATATCATCCTCCATCATCCATCCATCCGCGTCCTTTTTACAATAATTTTCTTCCTTTTTCTTACAAAAATTTGGCAGTTGAATGACATATTCGTGACTAGGCCCATTCTAAATAATTTTCTTTTAGATCTTGCATGGTTTCTCTTCGGACGGACACTAAGTACACAAAATAAGTGCGCTCTGCGCTACACTCAAATCAAATCTTATCTTCATTCTTTCTAAGCTAGCAGAGAGAAAACTGGCAAGCCTGCTTATCATAATCCTATTAGAAAATAAATTTTGATATGTTGATGAAAACTTCTTACATTTTTTATTGTTGTATTGCTTTTTAAAATAACTTTGATTTTTATTGTTTGCCTTTGAAGCTTAAAAAAGGGCTTTCCCCTCCTCCCTGTGTTCTTTACTGACACGAAACAGTGCAACTTGACAAAACAATGGTAGAAAAAGACAAACAACATAAATGAATTCATGTATCGCTCTTTTTGAATGCATAAGGGCAGCTCCAAAGGACTCCAAAGAAATGGATGAGATGAGAAAATAATCAATTATCATATAAAATATAAATAAATATTAACTCGTCATATCACCCCATGTCCCCTTCTTTTTGAATTTTATAAAGTTCGTTCTCATTTTAGACTTACTGCTAGTAAACTTGAACTTTGCGCCGCACTTGTTCGTGAATTTTCTTAAATCCACTTTAATTTTTTTTAATCCAATTAAATTTATTACTTTTCTTTCCTGTATACATTACAAAGTTATTTTATGAAAGTGATACGTTACCGCCACCGCCTATCTGTGTTTTTTCCTTTTTAAAATATGCCTAAATTTAAACAATTTTTTATTACTTTGACTCTCGCTGTGTTTTTAGAAAATTTGAATGATTTGTGGTTGTTTTGAGTGGATTTTCCTCTCCTTTAAAACTTCAAAGAAAGAGAGAGGGAGAGAGAAAAGGAAAAGTCACACAGGGTGACCAGTGACCATGTATGTGTGACATCATCATCATCATCGTCAAATTAACTTATGAACCTGTCCTTTACACATATTATGAGGTGACCCGGAAAACAATTTTGTTCCTTCGTAAACTTTTGGAGGACGTATCTACTACACTTCTAGTCAAATAAAGTATACGGAATCCTTGCAGATTCATTATTCATTCATGAAAATTTAGACAACTTCTTTTTTTGTTAAAAATAAAAGGGTTTTTAGTTAAATAAAAAATGAAATGAATTTTTATTGAGCATCAGCATCACTCACTTCTGTCTTGTCATTGCCAATGATGGACTTTCAATCATAAAATCAAAGCGACCTAGAAGACGTTTTTGTTTGTCACTACTATTTTATTTTGTGGATGATGATCATGATGATGAGCATACGTACGTATTTGAATTGAATGAGTTGAATTGTTTGAAAATCGCAAATAAAGCACTTTTCTAATAAAAAGGGAAACTACAAACAAAATTAAAGGCTAAATGTAAGTTTATAGAGTGTTGCTAAATTACAAAAGTATGATGATAATGATAAATTGCACACAGATGTTGTTGAATTTATGATAATGCTGCTGCTGATGATGATTATGATTACTTTGCTGCTTATTCATCATTTCATTTTTAACAAAAGGGAGAAGAAGACTTTATCACGCCAATATTTAATCCGCCCTGCACTGCACACCATCATCAAACAAAGAAGTAAGCAAGTAAGCAAAAGAAAATGACGAAATGACATAGAAAAAAGGAACGGTTTTATGCGGCTTTAGAGAAATGATGATGGTAGTAGCAGCAAAAGCAAAGAAACAACAAAACTTCTGCTGCTGAGTTAGTATTTAGGTAGTTTAGCGGTAAACAGGCTTCACACAAATTAACCTTTGTTGTTTTTTTCTTCAGTCTTTTTGTGGTAGTCATCATAATAAACGCAGTGGTACTAAAGTACTAATAGCAGCGAGTAGTGAACGGGAAAAGAAAAGATGTGAGTAGAAAAAGCAGTTCTTTTTATTTACCTGAAATAAGCTATTTGCCATTTTGTTCATTGAATAAAAGAATTTTTTTTAAAAAAAAGTATTTGCCACTTCTACAAGTATTTTGCGTATAAGTAAGTCTGTATGCAGACTAACTAAAAAAGAATAAAGCCAGGTTTTATGAAGCTTTAAATCCTAAAACTACTGCTGCTGATGTTATTGCGCTCATCAAATCATCATATAATCATTGTTCATTACCTTATTGGATGTGGGCCACTAGGATCATCATTATCCTCATCACACCTGCCAAAAATTATCACATTCAATTTAAGTGCTATGCGAGCCAATGCCGAACAAGGTAATGCAAATATAATGCATCGACAAAGTGATTGATAAATTCGCTGAAAAATGTGCTTAAACCGTTCTTATTGGTTTGAGCAAATAGGCGGTGAAAGGAATCGTCGAATGGGGTTTTATTAGCCGCAGACATGTATGCCACGGCTCGGCCGATATCTTTTTTGCATTAGGCAAAGTTATTTGTTCTGATTTGATTGTTAGCCCAAGCGCAATCGTTGCATTTTAAAAGATTAAAAAGTTTTTTAAAAACAAAAATATTCAATCACTCCTCGTAACAACGCTATTCCTTTAAATAAAAAAATATACGTTGGCAAAGAGAAAATGTGAATCTTTTAGTAAGAAGCGAGAACAATTTATCACACAAGGATAAGCTAGATGGGTTCCATTTATCCTTTCTGACAAAAGTGATCAATTGATTGAATTGGAATTAATCTGTTGCTGTAAAAGGTTTTACCTCCGTTGGTTCAACATTATGATTGCGTCATATTTCAGCATTACTTTGTACGAAAGTTAACTTTGTAGCGTTTCAGGCGCTCTTCATTTATTCTAAAATTCAAGGTTTCCAATTTAAATAAACTTTTCTGTTTTGCTCACATAATAAGATTAATCAATCTTAATATTTCAAATAGAATAAGATTTGTTTCACGTTTAATGATTGGTGACGCCGAACGATGGTGTTTGTTGATGATGCAATACTGCTGCTCAAATAGAATGTGACAAGTTAACATGTTAATAGGATTTGCTCTGAAAAAATTCGACGTGACGGAATTATTCTAATTCCCTGCTACAAAGCATATTTCATTTAAATTCTGCGT
>JAHZNJ010000627.1:0-14799 GCA_027744475.1 Lepidocyrtus cf. sotoi NNG-2020
AAAAGCTTAGTGTTTTGATAAAGACAATGTAACAAGAGTTTTAGAATCTTGAAGGGTAACTCATCCCATCCCTTTAAATGATAAGGAAAAGTAGCAGGTAGGCATATCCTTATCGAACATTGATCATCAGACAAGATACAACTTACGTCAGTACAGCAGTGTTTGTTTCTCTGGAAAAAGAAGCAAAATTGCTTAACTTAAAAATACACACATGTTTCTTTGGTGGTAAGTTAAGCTTGATTTAATTTCTTGGATAGCGCCAACAAAAATGCCACACAAGCAAAGAAAGCAAAAACGAAAAAAGGTTTGAAATGATGATAATGATGGATTGGTTACTAATCTTGCTTGCCATATGTCGATGTCGTTGCTGGCTGGCAAGCAAGAATCCAACCAACCTCGCTGGAGAATAACTAAACTGTTAGCAGAGTTGGCTCGAGAGTATTTTGGATGACTGTTTATTTTAAGGAAGTATATTTACTTCCAGCAAACCTGTTGTTCTACTGACTCGATACGCCAAATTATGTGCCATTTACCTTTGTCCTTATTAATTAATTAGAAAAATCCAATGAAGTTTCGTTACATGGACTTGGGCAAATTTAATTTCTAGATAAATTTAGTTACTTTTTAGCACAAACACGGGTTTTGGCTTTGCATATAAATATATCGGATGCAAATTTAATAAAAGACGCAATACCTTATAAAATGCTGTTTTATTTAATCTACGGAAACTAATCGGGATACAGTTTACACCTACAAATCCCAAGGTATCTTTCTATGTAATATTGCAGCATCAGTAAACTCATAGACATCAATCCAGCTTATATGGTTCAAGCTACAGAATCCCCATAAAGCCACAAACTAATCCAAAAGACTTAAGTATAAAGTCTGCTATGGATTAAAGGAGATGAAGGAGATTTCAAGGTGGTTACTCCTACTACCTATGATAAACGCGATAGAAATATTTGGGTATAAAATTACAGGATTTAAGTTTACTCTTACCCAGGGATATATTTGTAATCCGAAATCATCTGCCTAATATGCAGTAGTCATCAATTAATTCCAGGCTAATAAAACGGCTTAAATAATATTTTAACGCAAACCTTGTCCCGCGGGTTTGTAATTCATGCAGCAACATTCAACGTTTGATGAATTCAAGTTAATATGAATGCACAAATACATATTCATAAAATATTATTACATTATCATAAAATAAGTTTGGGAAAAATATTTTGCTTTTATTTTTCTAAATTAAATTGGTTTTGTAAAATACAATTTTTAAACAAATCTGCAAATGAGGTTTATTAGGAATTTAAGCGAAAACTATACCATCATATTGGTTTTGTAAAAACCGAATTGGTTTTTACTCAAAAACTTTTGATTCATTTTTTTTTTCTTTTTGTCTTGTATTTCCAGCAATTTTATTGTTTAGTCAAGCCCGCACAGTAAAAAATATGGAAAAGTGCGAACCTGACAACAATTCCGAATTTGACTTTGTCACCAATTTGCCACCTGTCCACTCCACATAGACAAAAAACGGTAGTAAGCAATTTAGCAAAAGAGTTCGTCAATTCTGTATAAGTGCGTACAAATTATCTAAAACATCGGTGGCTTATCCAATGTGAGATGGTGATGAGTGATGACTTGTTATTTCGAGTTTCTTCGGTATTAAATGCTCACTTCCTCTCACTTTCTTTTATTATCCCTTCACCACCGAAGGAATTCTCCTGCCTGCTTCTGCTTGAGCCAAACATCAGAAAAAATACCACGTCGATTCATCACGTCCATCCTTCATCCTCCGTATCTAAATGGAGAAGGCCCGTGCAGATGAGATGATGAGAATAATAATAGTAATGACGGTTATTTTTAAAGAATATACAAAGGTGGCACAAAAAACTACGGACAGCCCAACAACCACGCACTTGTCGTAACGACAAATAGATTATTATTACTATGCTCATCTTTTGAAAACAAAAATGGCTTTACGGAGCAAAGCATTTCTAATTCAACCACCAATTTAGTTTTTTAATGGAGTTTTTTTATATCCAGAAAAAAATTGTTCTTGTAGTTGTGAATGAATTTCTGACTTTAGCCATAAAAACTGAGTAGCCAGCCATACGTAGGTAATTCTCTGAAACTTGCATGTATATATATGTGCTTTACTTTATAAGTGTTTGTCTGTTGTTGTCAAGATTCAAGATTTATTTCTAGGTATTGTACTTGCACTTACAACAATAATGACAGCATCAACATCGACGCTACGTGTGTGTAGCTGCCAGTTCAATTTAATGATGAGTTAATGCGGACAAATGAAGGAAGCTTGAAGTTTATCAAGTGCGTGGTAGTCAGTACTCCACCGAACAAGTTTCAACTTTTCAACGCTTTTTTTTGTTTAATGCCAGCAGAACGTGGACGGAAGTAAAATCGATGTTTTGCTATCATTTTGACTCTTCACGGGATAAAATCGTCGGAGCGTGCAAGAAGCAAAAAAAATGGTGCTGATGTGAGCTGACGCTTCTTTGTTCAGGTGCACACATTGTGTGTGTAGTAGGTAGGATATGTTTTCTAGACGATTCGTTAAGACAGACCAGGAGATTGCTTTAGTAATTACGCGTATGTGATGATGATGATTACTAAAATAAATCTGGAGTGTAATCCTGGTTTAATGCAGTAATAAAAAATGAATAAAGTCCGGACATCATCACTTTAATTTCGAGAAAATCGGTGCCTAATCTTGTAAATCCCAGTAAGAAAATGAAAGAATCCCTGTTTTCCTTCTTTAAAGTGGCCCCAAATGACAATGATGAGCTGTACTTCCTTACCTCAAGGCGTATGTACGTACAATGTTATTTATATTGCAGACAGACGCAGAGTTACTGAAATTTTTTCATCTAGATTTTTTTTGTTTTGCGGTCACATCAAACCGAAAAACTTAAATCATTCATAACATGGCGCTGTTATTACAACTCGATTTTACTTTATTCTCAAAAGTAGTCATTTTCAAAAAGTTTCAGTAGTAATTTAAGCTATTTACTACTACTCCAGACTTCAATTTGTAACCACAACTCAACTTCAACTCTACTGGTTTCCATTGAATGTGTATGAAATGAAGGGCTCTTTTCTTACGTCCCATTTTTCGTCTCCGAAAGAGCAGAAAAGTTCTCAATGAAGTAAAAAACATGAATGAATAAAATAAAAGAAATGGGTTGTAATTGCTTTGCTACATTGAAATATTGCTAGCCATTGTCTTATGAAAACCGCAAAGGTACCTGAGTCTCGTTTACTGTATAAGTTCCAACTAATAAATGCCAAGTGCCAAGGTAAATCCGGTCTAGAAGAAAGGAATTCTGAATGCAAAAAAACTGACTTTCTACGTGCCTAAGAGTCTACATAAGAAATATAAAAAGCGTTGAACGAATCTACGAATAAAAGATCAAAAAAGAAAACGGACGTACACTTTAAAATAGAATTTATATTTTCTACCGATTTTCTTGAATTTCTTTTATACTTCCATTGCGAAAGCTATAATGCAGTAAGATTTACAGAAGCAAGTCTAAACAGTGATCATTCATAATAGAAATTGTATGAAACTACAGAAAACTTTAGCTTGAGCAGAAAATCTTGAAATGTTGGAGTCATGTCCAGGCTAATTTTGAAGTAAATTGGTTTTGACTGCTTGCAAGCAAAATTAACGTCATCTTTTTATTTCTCTCTGACATGTTCAGGCACATCTAGTTTTTGAGTCAATTTCTATTATACCGACCAACCTTGTCGCACCTGAATCCATGTTGATAGTCAAATCCCCTGTAAATTGGAAATGATTAGGAGGTGGCTCCACTACTCATCGTTATGTGCACACACGCGATCTGCACGCGTAAATTTTCCCACGATCAGCAGAGAAAAATACATCTTGAAATAGGCATATTATGATCTTCATCAAACTCTATTTAGAGACACGAATACGGGAGCAAAACAAGTGTGGTAGGTTTACTCGTTTGCTTGGCTAGAACAATCAAACGATGTATACTTATTGGGGCAACTTGAGACTAAATGGTAGATGAAGCTGCTCTTTATAATTCTAAAATTTTATACTTTTTAAGTTAAAATTTGTACCAAAATTATAAACGTAGGTATTAATAAAATGTCGGCACCTATACATGCACGAATCGATTGAAAATATTAAGAATGCCCAATAAAATTTTGCAATTTAACTTAATCTTCTACCACTTTTTAATGTCAATCAAATCATAATTTAAGGAGGTAGCAAACCATAATCACGTAAACCTTTTAATACCCCAATCCCAAGCTTATCTGTTTTAATGCTTGCATCTGTTGCTGAATTGTTTTTCTTGATACGATTCAATACATATTTAATTGCTGTTTCGTGTGGTTGATAAATATATACATATGCTGAGATTAAATACCTACCGATTGAATACTTTGACTTGGATATAATTGACGTGATTTTTGTTCATGCAAGCATTACTTTAAACGAGTTTTGCGGAGATGTCATCCTATTACATTGAAAGCGTCCGACTCCGGTTTCGTTGTTTCAACTAGCCCCAGATTCAAGTCAGACTCCTTTATTGCTTTAGCATCATGCCACTACTTATCCTATATCATTATTTTATTTTCAACAAAAATCTACCTTTAATGTGACTGCCAATCGAAAGTCACTGTAACTAACCCACGTAAAATCTTCCATACACCAATAATTATAATAAGCAAAACGGGTTAGGAATACTAAAGAAGCAGCAGTTCTTAAAATACTTACATACTTTAGTTCATAAGAAGAATAAGTTGGGTGAATTTCAAATTATTATATAAATTGTCTCGTCGTCTTTTAGAATGAAAGGGCCCAAGGCCTACGTCCCAAAAAAAACTTCTTCTACCACAACCAACTCAACTCATCACATGTCTGTTTTTATTTCCATGTAGTTATAATGCAATGCTTGACAACAAAATTCATGCAATCGTGCAGCATTTATAATCTTACTTTAGTAATGTAGGTAAGGGTTCCACTCATTCTCTTTCATCCTTCCCATTCCGTTGGTGATTATGATTGGCTTTGCCTCCAGCGAAGGGTCTCATAAGTTTAGTTAAGAAAAAAATCACAGAAGTACATAATATAGTGACTTTTTTTTAAAGAAACGGTTTGTAGATCCATGACCGGAATGTTAAACAGTTGTTTGTGTCTTTTAAATGAAATGCTTCTTGCACCATTAGGATCAATTGAAAAAAAGGAGAAAGAAAAAAACCACACAAAAGATAAGTCCGCAATCATTTCTTATTTTCTATTACGCCTTTATTACTCCGCACGCAGCTAATGATTACGCACTGATTCAAAGATGATGATCGCCGTAATTATTGCTATTGCTGCTGATACTACATGCTACTGCTTTTTTCGGGTGAAGCATACTGCATGAAAAGTCAAGTTGATGTTGAGAGATGAAAGCTTCTGGAATTTACTGATCATCATCAAAAATTTACGTCATCATTAATGCTAGTATTCCTGGTATCCGTCATCGCATCTCTTTCTTTCGTTTGTTGTAAAAAGGATTCCAGCAGAGATCATTAAGATTTGGGGCAGATTGTGGTGGTTGAAAAAGGGTTTGGATTTTTAATGATTGAAATTAAAGAAATGTTTTGCTTTTCTATGTTTTTCTGGAATCTCAAATTTCATCTCTTCCCTGCATGCTTACCGATGCACATGACATGAAAGCTATATCTTTACAAATATATTTGGAACTAAGGACTAGGACTGCAACGCATTATATATCTGTAATCGCATCATTAAAATTACGCAAGAAAACCATTGATTTTTGTTTACCGATTTTAAAGAATACAAAGATACGTACAAAACATTTTTAAACGTTAATACATATTTTCGTTTAAAATTTCAATTTCAAACATATGGAAAGCATTTTGAGTAAATGAACCCGCCCACATAATTACTCTTATGCGCGGTGAAAGCTCGACAGTGTATTAGTCCGTCATCACTTTTAATTAAAGGACATTCCGTAAAATGATGATGATGCGTTGATGGCGTAAAAAGATTTCATAAGCTTAAATAATGCTTAAATAAAAAAATGTTTATAAGTAATTATCAGAGTTTTTGTGTCGTTAGGATTGACTGCAATGCAAACCAATAAAGCGATTACCAAACGTTATGACTATGACGCTATCAGATTGCTACAGAAGTGTTTGATTCACAGTGTTTGATTCCGGCTAGATGTGACAATGCTTTTATGTGAATCAACGCAAAATGAAAATGCTTCAATCAAATTTTAAAATCTTTCGATTTCGAAATCTTCCAGTTCGGTTTTTGTTTCAACTTTGTGGAATTTTATTTTTAGACATTTTTATTACAATCCAAAGTACGTACATAGTAAACAAAAGTATTACAGATATTTATACTTATACCTACTAGGTAAGCTTAAGCTAACAATAAGTACTTAAGTACACTAACCAACTTATTTTCGAATACACACAGTTTCGTAGCCATTTTTGATGAGCTTTATTGCAAACGTTCATGCAAAGACAGTAATTGTTTATGTATAACAAATACTTTTTTACACTACAATGTAAAAATTAACAATAAATTGATTGCAACTAACTAAAAATGTAATACCTAAATATTTGGTAGATTGTTTCGACATTTTGTTGTCCTCAATAATTTAATTTAAGTATCACAGATTATAGAGATTCAGAAAAATGTTTCATTATTTCACGCATAAATAGTTCAAGTTTAACAGGATTGCTATTGTCTGAGTAAAATCCGTATCATTTATTTGAGTATAGTTACTTTCATATAAATGATTCTTTGCATTGATATAAATATAATAATACTTACAAGTAATATTGAGTTGTCTTTACTTTTTTATTGCGCTGCATTTACGATAAATTGGAATTTATATAAAAAGTGCTTGGGTTGGTGAGAGTGCAAGGTTCAATAACAAAATACATACCTATTTACAAAGAACAGAAAAAGAAATTCCCCGTAAAGATAGTAGCTCACATCAAAGAAATAAAAAATTAAATGCAGCAAATTTTATTTATCCACAAATAATGTTTATGAAATAGTATTCAACTTATTCAACTACTCGACATTCAAAAAGTGACAAAAAGTGCAGATCAATTGCACTTTTTGCGATAAAGTTTAAAAACAAATAAAGCTAGATTTAGACAAAATGCCAACAGCAAGTTTAGTTTTGCTATACAGATATTTGAAAAGTTAGCAAAAAATGATGGCTTTTGCTTTTACCAAGGCCTCCATACTACACGGGGGCTTTCAATGCCGAAGAATTTATAGTGAAGAGGGGAATTAGATTCACTTTTAAACTTTGTTTTCGCCAGGAGAAGGAGAATGGTGTTGAGGAGAGTGTGAATGTTGATGGGCATCATAGTGCTGATGTTGCTGCTGCTGAGGCCCGAAACGTTGATCCAATTGCCCCTGCTGACGGTGTGAAAAGTGATACTCGTGTAAGTGATCGTAAACGGTATCAAATCCACAATTTTCACTAAATCTGTCATTTCCCACCAGCATCAAAGGGACATTGTTGTTTTTGCTGTCAGATTTCAAAACAAAGGCAACGTCACCATTTGGTAATCGAGTAGGGATGAAACATTTATTTTGAGAATCTTTCCCCGTATCTGTCGCTGTTGTTTCTTTCATGTACGAGTAACCAGCTTGATTTATTTGTTGCTGCTGCTCAGGATTAGGATTATGAGCGTAAAGGAACTTTGGTGAGTTTGATGAAGACGAGATCAATACATGAGAGGAATCAGAGGCATAGTTGTTATTTACATGATGTGGATGATATTTATGAGATTTCTTCACTCCTTCCTCCATTAATGTCATATGCAAATATTCAGCACTACTTGTGCTTTCAGCAGGTGAGTGCTGTGGTGAATACTCAACAAATTTACCTCCGTGTCCGTTGTTAGAGGGGAGAGCAGCATTATTTTGATTGGCGGTGATACTGCTGTTGCTGTAATATGATTTCCCAAAAGGAGTACCATTGTTGTGGAGTTGTTGCTGCAGTTCACTCAAGTATGACTCAAGTGTCTCTTCCAAATTACTTGGAATTCGGCTTAGCAATTTCTGCTGCTGCTGCTGGTACTGCTGCTTGGAATGGTTTAGACAACCAACGTCAACTTCGCGAGCTTTCAAGGAAGTTCTGACCAAANCCAACGTCACTTTCGCGAGCTTTCAAGGAAGTTCTGACCAAACGAAGACATTCTGTAAAACCATTAATGAAAGTTGTCTCCGGAGCAGGAGCAAAAGAGCCCACGTCATTCTGAATAATGCCGTTGCTTCCCCTATTCATTTTACTATCATCATGGGTACAACAAGTTGAAAGAAGCTGGTGGTGGTGTTGCTGCTCTTGTTGAAATCGTGAGGGAGAATAACGCATTTTACTATTTTGGCTTTGGTCGGGTGAAAATGGTGGTGAAGACGTTCGCTCATCATCCGAGTCTGACGCGTTGGATGTTGATGATGACACTTTTACATGACATGGCATGTTGCTGGAAGCGTTGAAGCTGCTACTGTTGTTGTTGCTGTTGTTCGTCTTCTTGCTGCTGACAACTACCGCCTCCCTTATCATCTTCGTATCTTCTAAAATATTAGAATTACTAGCGGTGGTTGATGTTGTAGAGGCTACTGCTCCAGCCGGGAAAACTTTTTTTTCAGAAGTAGCAGCATTATTATTGCCCACAGCGTTACTTTGCTTATAAGGTTTATTCTCAGCAGCATTGCCATTAGTCTTGACTGCTGAAGAGGATGAAGCCTGAAGCGTGATTAAATACGTTAGGGTCTGTTCCAAAATGTCTGCTTTCTCCAACTTTGCTGGACGAGTTCCCTGTTAAAAACAGAGAAGAATTTCAAAATATTAGATATACGTATAGGTATACGTATAGGTTTATTACCCCCATAGCCAGAAAACAGAAAACAAGTCATCAAGAGAAAAAGATCGGAATAATTATCATAATCAAAGACAAAGGCTGGAATAGGAGGGTAGGAGGGAAAATTGGTAAATCTACAACACGGGTCAATAATAATGATAGAAGCACAAGTGGGTGATTGTATGCAGTAAGTTGGTATGTTGGTAGGTAAGTATTATTTGTAGCTGTATCTTTATCGCACTTCAAAATATTTTTAAATTTTATAAAGCCCGTCTGCTGTTGTTTCGTATACAATGATAACACCCCCTCCAAATAAATAACTGTACGAACGTATTAATAAAGCGTAAGGATAATTTTGTAGTGGATGGATCTGTATCTAGGTCAAGAAATAAAACCACAGGAGCAAAGAGTAAACTGTTATGCCAGTGCTTCTGTGCTACTCTGTAATTAAATCATATAAATGCATTTGCATGTAGATACCTAAATATTTCTCAGCAAGCCCCGGAATACTAAATACCAACTATACCTACTACCAACATTTTCTCCATTTACCTAAATCTTTGGTATTTTAAGGATACGTTAAATTCGGCATGAAAGGTTTTTGTAAGGGCTTACTTTTCTTTTGGGACTGTTTTTAGTAATAAAATGAAACACTGATTTTTTTTCGAAAAACAAAAAACGGATTAGTTTTAGAAATAAAAATGCTTTAACTGATATCATATCATATTATGATACTGGACAAAAACAAAATCCTTCCATGCTGTTGACGCACATCATCATAATATGCAAATGACTTTATATATCCAGCAATCATTACTAATTGTAATAAAAACTATCTGTCAAAAGAAAAATGAGGCATCATTAAAACTTGTTGGANATGCAAATGACTTTATATATCCAGCAATCATTACTAATTGTAATAAAAACTATCTGTCAAAAGAAAAATGAGGCATCATTAAAACTTGTTGGATTTGGTGTAGCTAAAAAAATAAAACTTGTTAGTAGCCGGGTCCCTGTTCCCTATAACAAAAAGCAGGTAAACCCTTTCTTCTCAAAACCATTTTTACTTGTATGCATTTAAGTTTTAAAAACAGAACAACAAAAAATTGGATTCGACAGGTGCGATAATAATAGCTCCGCTAAGACCAAGCTTCTTTAACTGTGGGTGACCAGTGCAGTGCAGCACAGAATAATGTTAAGTTTTAAACAGAACAACAAAAAATTGGATTCGACAGGTGCGATAATAATAGCTCCGCTAAGACCAAGCTTCTTTAACTGTGGGTGACCAGTGCAGTGCAGCACAGAATAATGTTTCGTAAGATCTTTGGAGGAAGATAATCACCACTTTTCTCTTAAACTGTCGTTTTTATTAATATCAACTGATTATTTTTTCTTTTAGAATTTAATCAGCTTTCTTTTAGAATTATTTATCAAAGCAGCAATGCTGGTTTTTCTACATGGATAAAACTCATTAAAACTTAAAATACTTACTTTTAGTATTTGAAACATCGAACAAACCTCCAGGTCCTTATTTGATGAAAATGAAACAGTCATTATTATTATTTTTTGTGTTACTAAATTACGCATTTATTATTTTGTACATAAACGTAAGTTAAGTTTTCATCTTGAAAAAGGGATGATGTCAGGTCTAGGTAGAAAACGAAATGAGATACACAAGTGGAAATTATGATCCTTATATTATTAGCGTAATTAAGCGATATGGCTCTCTTTCTCTCTATTTTCTATGCAAATGATGTTACAGTCCAGTCAGCTACTGTTTTTTTTTCTATCCTATCCGAAGGCATTTGCTACTGGACTTAAGACGAAGGATAAAAATTACGTCCTGACATGCTATTCTGTATGAATATGCCTTTATGAAAGATTTTTTATGGAATAATAATTCTATTAAAACAAGTCGAGCAGGTAAAATGCAGTGAGGCAAAATAAATGCTGAAAAGGCTTAAGGGAATACTTTACTAGTACAGTTAATGACGATGAAATTAAGTACTGAAACTTGAAAAAGTAATGAAAAATACATCGTATAGAGAAGGGACTACCATGAGGGTGAAATAAAAAGAAAAGAAAGGAGAAGATTGAATTTTTTAGGAGAAAGATTAAATAGAGTTGGTATGATTATGATATGATATTATGATACTTACCTCTTTGCGAGTTGCAGTAGCTGCTGGTCCAGTGGTGTTGGCTTGCAGCAAAATCTTTTTCAGTTCATTTAAGCTTTGATTGATACGTGCTCTGCGCCGCTTTTCCATTAAAGGTTTTCGTATCTGTAATAGTAAAAGAATGACCTCATCAGCATAATCGTCGTCATCATCATAAATTATATTACACAACACATTCGTGAATTAATGTTCCCTTTGCATCATAATATCATCATCATACAGCAGCGACTTAAGGGAGTGTAAGTAAGCTCCCTTGAAAGAAGCATGCTGCTTTACTATCTAATCCTTTACATCATCAGAGTTTTATTTTTTTACTTAGGTCGGGTGTGTGGAGTGTGGAGATTAAGCCAATTTACTGTTATAATACGTAAGAAGTAAAAATTGATGAGTACCGACCACGCACAAAAGGTTCGATAATTTTTATCCATGAAAAAATGAAAAAATTTACTCAGAGATTGATGCTGTGATGTGATATTATTGCTTCCATGAAAATATGATTCTGTGGGAAGGAGGGTAATTCTTATGATGACGATAGGAAATGTTTGGCTGGAGGCTTTCAACGGGATAGAAAGTTTTCAACAGGTTAATGGCACAGAACGCAAACAGAACAGGAGCTACTGTGAGTGACTACCGGGCTTAAAAACCTCATCAACTTGCTACATACTCCATCAACATCATCATCTTCGACAACAAAATTATTTAAAGAAGTAATTGCCACTGCCACCACCAAAACCTGACTGTACTCCTTATCCTCATCTAAAAAAATATTTTCCTTAAAGCTTATTTACTTGGTTTGAATGAGTTTATTACTAAAAATTCGAATATCGTGTTGGTAGTTATGCTTTCTTAGATATCCTTTCCTTTCGCTAAACCCTTTTTGGGGAGAATTGAAAAACTTTGAACCCAACATGTACTCATCCCATATCCACTTCCACATTCTCATGGTTCATAAGCACAGTCGAGTCAACGTAGGATAAATGCTATTCTTTATTTTGTGGTGAAAGAAAATCTAAATTGAGCTTCAATTAATACTTTTAGGACTTAATCAACGCAAAGGTGCGTATCAAAATGAACTAATGAGATAGGAGGTGAAAAGGTGGTCGGTCTACAGATTCCTCTACGAAAAAATTAATACTGTTCTAATACTGTTTGACAACTTTTCTGGTAAATGCCAAATGCAATGCATGTGCGAATAAAATGACATTTTACCGATGTGATACGATGTTGATAATGCAAATACAAAGTTTGCATAGGTATTTTGTATTGGAAAGTTTTGTATAGTTGACATAAAAATATTTATGTTTGTATGGCTCAATAGATTAATATTGGAAAAATTACGAAAACAAATAATTACCTTTCTGTTTTCGTAGGAGCGTAATTTTTTGGCTTCTTTTTTATCCAGAGTAGTGGCTGTTGCTGGCTTAACGCCATGAGCCGCAGCTGGTTTCACTACTCCAGTTGTTGAATCTTTCATTTTCCCACCTGCTCCACTTGTCGCAGTCATTGTAGCGATGCTATTATATGGGCTGTCGAAACTGTATTTTAATTTGGAGAACTATAAATGAGCAACTTCAACTTCGTGAGTTTGCCTTAGTGTACATATAAAAACAATTTGTCACATGCACTAATAGGTTTGCGTGCTCGTAACAGTTTTCTTATTCACTGAACAGCGTAACCACAATCAAAATGTTTACAAATCGCACCTTAAACTTTGTGCTTGGCAAAAGGCAAATTACCAGAACGTAATATTATTTAAATTTGAACGAGTCACGTTTAGATAAAGAAAAAGTTTGATGATTTATTTGATGCAATCTGGGTTCCGTAAAAAGTCTGAGGACAATAACTCCTTTTACACAGCTTGTAGTAATCAGACAAGATTTTTATCGATCGGGTAAATATTGGCTTTCCCTGCCACTTTACATACAGGAAATATATTGAATCTCTTGTGGATAAAAAGAGAGCATGAAAATTTTATGGAGAACGACGAGTGTTTGCTCATGGCGTGGAAAAAGATTGCTCAACAAGTTTTTCATTACTTCCTTCCTTCCCGATGCGATGATGTGAAGAAGATAAGTTAATATATATTTATATTTGGTGATCTGATTACTTGGCCGATTCTTGACAAATATTTATCAACACAAATAAAAAGATGAAAAGGAGTAAATAAATTAAATGACGATAATTTATCTGATTAATCAGATCAGATCAGATGCAATCTTCTTGGTTTCTTTTTATGTTGAAGATGTTTAAAAGATCAAAGATCTAAGATTTGAGTTTAAATCTTCTTGCGTATACCCAAGCAGATATGTACGTAAGTGAGAGTATATTCCTTCCAGTTGATCACGATAGTCGAGCCACGAGATCAAGACTGAACACTCGTTCATTCATGATTGGAATATATCAAGGAAAATTGGTCCAGGCACACCATCCTCAAATCAACTTCTTCATCTTAATAGAGTGAGGAGGGTGATGTGATGATGATGATGATCATAAAAGAAACTCAAAAAGAAGAAGAAAAAAGAGCTCAGAAAGCTCTTTACCCATTATTAGTGGGACTCTTCTAGTTCACACATGAATTGAAATAAGGCAGTGCATCTTAAAGGTGCATAGTACCTTCTAATAATGTATTTTCTAACTGCTGGACTGAAGTTATAATGAGAAGGGACTGCTACTAATTCGATGCTCACGGACTGGCAATTGTTGCTGAGCAGCCTTTTCTTTTCAGAGGATTCATTGTTATTGTTGTGCTCACCAAAAAGTGCCTGCTTATGTCATATTCCTGGTCTAAGGCAGGACAGAAAGTAAGGAAGAAGAAAGCACGATTGTTGTAAACGAAGCGGTCCGTTCCTAGTCATATTTTAAAGCAAAACTTAAATTTATGTGCATAATATAGTGAAAAAGAAGACACAATTTAGTTGGGGAGAGTACGAGCATTAGAAAGATGCTGAGATCAGATTTTCATCCACACGACGAACGGACGGACGATTTGAAATAAAGTAATCCAGAAAAGACTGCCGACCGCTTGGTTTGGTTACTTTGCTTTGTTTTGCTATATTCAAGAAAACTGATTTCTGATAAAGATTTATTTCATGCAGGCAGATATTATTATTGAGCTTTGGCAGGCTGTGTGCTTGACATGTTAATGAATGCATTGCAATGTAAATACTTCTATTATGTAACGAATGTTTATCCTTAGATTTAAGTAACTTTATTTAGTAGATAAGATTATAGTTGATAGTTGAAATTTATTTTAGAAATTATTGATGCGCTTTCATATTTTTAAAAATGAAAAAAAAATCAGTAAAAGTTTAATGGAAACGTTGGAAATACATTTTGTCATAAGACGATGATAATATAACATATTATGCATTTGAACTTACAATTAGTTTCATTGTCACATAGCCTTGCGTTATTTCGTTAAGAAGGGCCACTTTTCAATTTCACTTCGTTTGCTCTCTGTTCTTTTGTTGCGATTTACAAGAAAGCTAAACATTATATAAAGCTTACTAGATACCTACTCTTTGACTAACTTTTTAAAAAACTTTTGCATCCTGATGATGAGCAGGCAGAGGAGCTGAACTGTTTTCTAGCTTCTCATTTTACATCCCCGTTCTCGTTGCATGCCACCATGAGTCTTTAATTTACTTTTTACTGCCACCACGCATGAATGTATTCAGGCCCTTCTTCCATTTTGCTGGTGTTGTAATCGTAAATTTTT
>JAHZNJ010000628.1:0-25787 GCA_027744475.1 Lepidocyrtus cf. sotoi NNG-2020
CGATGACGCTATATACATCGAGCTATATGGCTGCAAATACTACTAAATAATAAGTTGATGGCAATCTGGTTATGAGAAACAAATTCAATATTCATATATTCTTTGATACTTAATTATTAATAGTATTCCATCATTACTTCATAATTACATTAGATATTTTACGTACTATTGTAAGTGGTTTCGACAGCAAGTAACATATAATGAATATTGTTATGCTTAAAGTAATGTAATGCAGCGTCAGGCAGGATTCTTGTGACATCATCGACCTACCATTCCATTTACACACTTAACCAGACCAAATTACTGAGTTACTCAACATTGGCCTAGAAATTGAATGAGAATAGTTATACCAAGAATTCAATGAAAAATGACGTAGAACTTATTATGCTTGCTTCATTCATTACACAGGAATTGATTGGAAGGAATGATTATAGTGAGACAAAGTTCATTTACATAAACCATGCGCTACCGCTAATAAACCAGCTTTATATCTAATTATTAGAAAAGCCTACCAAAATGAAAATTTAGTTATGCGAACTTCGAAATGTAACATTGAAACTACATACTCTAAAACGGAGTAAATTGATTAAATTGTGTGGTGTGTGGGTTTTAATCCAAAAACAAGATCGATTGCCAGTGACAAATATCATGCAGAGCATTTATTCGTAGAACATAGGCTACATATTCTAATGCGCACTACATAGGTACGTATTAAAAATAAATAAATAATTGTATTGTAAACAAAGATTTTGCAACTGAAATTACGCCGAAACTCGCATACAGTTAGCAATGACTAGATAAAGGAAAAATATCTTTTGTTGAATGTGTTCTAAACAATTTGAATTCCTGAGGGTTGCGCCGCCATGCCATTTTGAATGCAATCTTCGTAACTTGGAGGCTCTTCATATTCTGGAGCAGGACCCGGGGCGACCTTGATAGATCCCTCCGTTGAACTTGTAGATGAATTCGGCTGCCTTACAATAGAATGCGGTATACCAACAAAATAATCTGTATTGTGTCTTGAAATAATTGAAATTTCAGGATCCATTATTCCTCCCCCTCCTCCAAACGTTGCTAAACGATCTGTGGCGCTGTAATTGAAGTAACCTGCCTGACAGCATTTTATGGATAGGCAGACTCCCTAAAATAATACAGAATTTTTAGTTTAAAATATTAAAAATATTTCATTTCTAATAAAACATTTTTAGAATACAATTTACCATTAAATAAGCCATTGCAACAATAATTAGTCCTATGACAGGACCAATTATAGCTCCAATATAATCCATTACAAACAATAAGGCACTCAATCGCCGTTTTAAATTTTTTCAATAATACGCTCCATTCAATCACTAAAGATACCTTAATCACGATTTCAAAATCCTTGATAGTGTAGTAACACGTTTTGAAATGTTAAAAAAAGAAAGTACTTTTTTGGGAAGCGTGTGTGAGCAAAAGCCACAAAACCTTCCTCGTGCTTGACCCTTCGAAATGTAATGAATTTATTTTTCGCATTTGAATTGAATGCAAATGCACAAAATAATATTATAACCAATGAGTATTATCAGTTTGCAGTACAAATTAATTGGAACCTCAAATATTTGCACGGATTTTTCATCATAAACATAAACAAAGTTGGCCAATTGTGATAAACGATAAACTGGAAGTAGCTAAATGTTTCGCTGAGACTGAGATTAATGTTCAAAATACAAAAAACAGATAACGCTACGTAATCTATTTTACAATTTAATTCACAACATAGCAGTTCGTCTACCTAAGCCGTAGTAGTAGACGCCTGATTAAATCGCAATTGAAGATAACAGATATAAACACACCGATCTAACATAATTTTACAACGCTATAAGCTTGAATGTACTTAATCGTTTAAGTGACTCAGCGTTTAAATAATAAAATAAGTAAACATAAACAAAAACGTCTTTTGTAGTGAGTTTAATAACCATTTCAGTTACTAATATAGATAGAAAATAAAAACAATTTGTTTGAATGAGATCTCATTTTTTGCATATTAAATAGTAAAACATATATTTAAAACAAACTAGACAAATGCTAGGGAAGCGTACGTTCCACAACGATAACAACGTCGCGACTCTCTTCCGCAGGGCTACCGCTAACGCTGCTGCTGCCACGTCGTTGGTCACTGTTTGAGTTTGTTATTACAGGAATCGTCTCGCTTAGATTGCAGTTATTTTCATTTTGTTCAAGCGGTCTCTCTGTTTCGTTATCATTATCACCCTCTGCAGAATTTGAATTAGACCCGGTGGCAGCAGCATTTCCAGGAGCAGTGACTTCTTCATAACTTGGAGGATGTTCATCTACCACGTCCACTCGTGACAGGATTTTATTCAAAATGTTTGATGCAGGTCCGGAAGAACCTTGAACTTGGGAATCATCAACATTTTCTGACAAAAACGACAAATATTTTAGGTTAACTAAATGATACGAAAGTAAAATGATGGATGAATGAAAATAAAAATAAAAGTTTGAATTGAATTTATCTGCTTACCAATATAATAAATTTGAATTATTCTTCTAGGATCTGTGGCTGGGGTATTGCGAGCTACTCTTGCAGACTTCATTCGATTCAGACGGTGAATTATAAAAATCTTAATTTTAAACCATTTAATATTAGAAAACAACATTTTACGATATTTAATTTTAAGTAATATTTCGTACAAATATAAAAAAACTTACCAAAATAAATATGACAATGATCCAAAATGCTGCAATAGCCACCAAACTCTCAAAAGGAAGAACGTCCATAAATGCCATTTGATCCATTCTTTCTGAATTTGTCAGTCGGGCTCTGACTTCTCCTTTTGTATTTACTTTCAGCTTACTATGATAGATCGTGAGTGATTACTGTGAGCTAAGCGAATTTGGAAGCTACATTTTTATAAACTTAAACAATAGTAGCACACAGCACTAATCCGAATTACGATACGAACTATAAAAAAGTTTGTGTTAATCCAGCATTTTACTTGCTAGAGAATAGAGAATTCAGAATGCCTATTATGAATCGTCGTGGATGGAAATTATCGTGGAGCTAGGTCAACAGAAATTTTCATATGAAAAGTCACGCCAAATGTTTTTCATGGTGAACTGTTTTTATCTTCCAATATAATAATTCACTGTTCATCACAATTTGACTGATTATTATGGAGTTTTCCAGTTGTTTTTATGGAGAAATTAATGAATAAAATATTTACTGCTACTGCTGCGTATGACGATTTTTGGTGTATGAAAGTGTTTTTCAAAAATAACTTTGTTTTGCCAAAAATAGAATATTATCGGATGTTTCTGAATGTAAAAAAATACTCCTTTTGTAACACAAATATCACTCTGAATCTGAATGGGTAACAATGATAAGTTGGTGCTAACGTCATCATTAGAAGAGTGAAAAAATGTTTGCGTGGCTTAAATTACAGGTTTACAGAGGATATTATAAGTAGCAGTGTACCATGGACTGCTTAAAGCTAGACAGACAATAATGATCTGTAGCAAATAATAAATGCATAATTCATAATAAAAAGGGAAGTTTATTATTTTTTCAAAAATAAATTATTTTTGATGCAACAATCTTTCGGTTGAAGCTCAAGACAGCTAAATCTTGTTACTGGAAAGCAAAAGTAAATGAATTTGGCGACATTGCCGGGTAGCGTAGTAAATGTAGACTTCTGTATGTTGGTGGATGCTCATACGGGGGTGGCTGATCTTCGTTAAACTCGAAAACGTTTAGGCATTCGTCTGTTGAACCTAAAGTAAAAATAGCTTTTGTAAGTACTAATATAAGCTTTGCTACCAAAATTGATGATAGAGCACAAAAGCATTTATACAAGTTAGGTAGGTAAAAATAAACTAAATAATAAAATTTTGATGATTTACCTGCATTTATTTGCAATCTTATGCATCGCACTTTGTCCTCTTCAATAAGTTCATTTGACGTTTCGTCATCACCATCTTTACGGTTGCAGCACCAGTACAGAACTGTCATGATCACCTATGCTTTTCAAATATAATTTTTACCGTTATTAATTTAAAAAACTAGAGAAATTATCAGCAAATTTTGTGCAATCGCTTCTTCTGGAAAGAAAAACTTACAATGAAAAGGATTAAGATGCAACAAAACACAAATGGAACCGTTGGCAATACTTCCATTTTTGTACGAACTTTATCATAGTTACACTCCCGCAAAGTATTTAAATCGTAATAAGTAAACTAATATTGGACAGATGCGTTGCTTTTTCTTCATTTGCCAAAACGTCAATACTGTGCTAGAGTCAATCTGGAAATCAATATGTAGTTGTATTTGTTTTAAAAAACTTCAAAAAAACACGACCTACTTTTTTTGAAATATTTTTCTTAATTGTATGAGACCGACTTGAAATCATACTCCATATCTCCATGCTAGTTATGCTAATACAAACGTTCTGAAGAAACTAAACAAAGTTGATAGTTTTAGAATAATTCATAATTTATTTATTTTCATAAACTACTTAATATAAACTGCCCTTGACTAGTTTACTTCAGAAAATATTAAGAACTCAATTCAATGAAAACCTATTTTTTGAAAACGTGCTATTGCCATTGTGTGTGAATACAAGCGAAAGTTATTTTATATAAATCGGATTTCCCAATGCTTATACCTACCTTAATTCGGTATTTTATATTTCTTAAAGTTTAAAACAATGAAGAAATAGAACTGTGAAGAAGTAATTCTCACCTGGAAGCATTTTTCACAATTTTAACAACACAATTCACATTGCATGCAAGTCGGATTATTTCTTTCATGGAGGCATTTCAATTTCCCATGCTAAATCTTTGATGATGTTTTCCTTCTCATTGTTTGCGCTAATCGAATTAATGCCACTCTGCATGCAATCTTACGCAAAACGTAATGAACACATCATGATAATATGAATAAATGAAATGGATTTACAATTTTATCAAAAGTAAAATGAATTTTCAGAGAAATCAACAAATGCCTAAAAACAATGAGGGTTGTTTAGCAAGCCTATTGTTAAAGAGATCTTATTATTTTGCTGATCAAGATTATGTCATTATGTAAATGATGTAATAATGTAATCTGATCCCGCTGATCTGATGCTCTACAACAAAAATTATCCAAGAAATTTCAAAAATTTTAATTAAATTATATTAAAGTTTTTATTCAAAAATTTCAAGAATTTTGTACAATATTATGAAAAGAAACTGATAATTTAAGGTGATACAGTTAACTCAAAATAAATGATAAAGTGAATACACAGCAACAATCATCATTTACATAATAAGTAGCAGTCTTTTTAAAAACTAATAATATTTTAAATTAAATAATAAATACATGTACCAGAAACTCTGATTTGTTCCGTCAATAATAGATAAATTCCTTAACTTTCCCGATGCATGATACTATTTACGAAGAGTAAACCTAATTGATAAATCTTCCTTGTATTGCGTAGTCCTAAATACTGTTGTTTAATTACAATACTATTTCCGAAGAATCAGAAATGTGTCTCTTTGTGAAATCAATCAATTATAATTATAACAACGTGGGTCTGAATTTGTATTATTTAATTACAAGGAAAGTTACTAATTGGTTAACGATCGATCATATCATCAGCAAACAAAATAGTTTACAAACTTACTATTAGTGCGAAAACAAAAGTAAAAAATATTCATAAACATCATAAATATAGTCAATAAATTACTTAATAGCTGCAAACAAAGCAAAAAATATGTTAGCAAAAACGATTAAAAAATCGTCAATGTTATTTATAATTGTAGCTAGTATTAATTAAAGTAGGTAGTAAAAAATAAATAATAAGCTGTTGTTTTTGTCAATATTGCGAAACAGCAGTTAAATCATAAAAGTATCACAGAACGTTGCGTTACATTAAAAATATTGTTTGCATTTTTAAATACCTCTTAACTGAATTTTCCTATTGAAAGGAGAGAACAATTGAGATTTAATTAAAAATATACGTAAGTATTAAAAATGAAGAATTTAAAGATGTTTAATTCCAAACGTTCGTCTTCCTCTTCTCTTCGCATGAGTTTCGGATGAAGGACTATGCGAGATAGAGCTGCGTCTTGGTGTTACTAAAAGAAATAATAAATTGGTTAAGGCTTTCAGTGTGATAGATCAGATGGTACAATGCTTGCTGACGTATTTCTGAAGTAGACGTAGTTTACCTACCTGTTACATTATGCCGACCTAAGGAATTGATATTGGAATACCGGCGACGTCCAAACGAACCCAGGCTTACTTTCCTCTCTGAATCGCTGAATCCGTATTTTGCTATAAGTACGATCTGCAAGTATTGCAATATCTGTTAAAAAAGATTAAAATTATTAACTACCCAAGCATTGCGCATTACTTTTACTATTGAACTGTCAATATTTATTTTCATTACGAAGCATTACTACTATTACTACTACTAAAGCAGATTTTTATATAGCAATTCTAAGTAAAAGCGTAAAAGAGGACAACGTATATAATTATATAATACACAGAAGCAGAGCAACACAAATATATATATTTCCCCCCAAATAATTAATTGACATTGACATCATATCATAAAACGACATGATATCATGATCTACCAATGACAACAAATCGGATTAGGTATTATACGTTAAAAAAGCTTATCTGTCAACCCATATTATTATTATTATTATATTATTATTATAAACGTACGACGTATATAGATCAATCGAGTTGGACTTACCAGGAATCCACAGGCGACTAATAACAAGTCCACGTACGATATAAAACTGAATTGCTCCATTTCCTCCTCTTGAAAACGTAAAATAAAATTAACTAAATAAAATTATTTTTGAAAATTGTTTTCAAAAAGGAATAGAAAAACTTCGTCTTCAAGCAACAAGTTTTTTTTCAATACAAACACTCGAAAAGATTTATTTTTTAAATATTTTTTACAAAAATAAAATCGACAAGCGTTCACACTCTTGCAATTACAAGAAAGAAATGAGCATGAAACGAAAATACATCGGACAGAAAATAGAATTCATATAATATATTAAAATACTTATTACATTTGCTTTGCTTCTTTCAATTAGTCACTTTTACAAACAGTAAAGTACGAAAATAATATCCTGCCTCACTACTACTGACTGACATATTACTAGTTAGAGAGAAGAAGCAACAGATATGGGATGATGACGCTATTCAAGACGACTGACTGACTGACTACCTATGCAGATGACGAATTCTAAGTTAATGTAGCGTTACGAAGTTTTGCGTTGTTGGTCGTTCATGTAAATCTCGTCGTTGCTGTTGATGCTGATGCTAATGCGCTGCGATTGCAATGATGGTGGTGGGATGTGGGACTGTTCCTCATCAATTCTCGATGAAGATAACAGGGCACAGCAGTAAAGCGAAGGTGTTTTACATAAAAATCTGTCGCTTTTGTAACAGCTACAATAACAACAGACATTTCATATTATTATTATCATCCGTACATTATACAGCAACAGACAGAACCAATCCATCCATCATTAAAGCAATTTAGACTTAACGTGAACAAATATTAACGTGTGGATTACTCGTCATACCCACCAACCAACCGTCCATCCCACTTACTTTTCTGTTACTGCAATTATACGGTGATCCTACAACATCCTATGAAATCTCGGCAGTCCCCATCATATCATCATAAAAGTCATTCATCATCGTCATCATCATCATCATCTACGGACTTCACCCTCCACCTCTTCATTAACTAATAAACTTATACAAGCCTTTTTATGACAGACAGGGATGAAGAAAAAAACAATTTTACTTTACCATTCAATTTAATATTTTTGTTTGACAACTTTGCTTTTGCTTTTGATGAGGTTCAACTGTTCATGTTAAATGTTAATACAGGATCGCTTCTATTTGTTCGTTATCCATCTATTTTACCCCCGTTTGTCCTTGCAACTAACTAGGAAAATGAGCTAGAAAAAATATCCAATTGTCAAATTCTCTCTGTCTCTGTATGATTACCTATACGAATGTTGAAACATTATTACACAAAGGAATAGTTATTTTACCAGTACCATTTTTGTGCGTACTTCATTTCATTTCATGCTCAATTTATGAATAGGTTGTTAAAAATAAAACCCTCATAATATTAGATTAGCTTACTACTAAAATACTACTCACAGAAAAGCTTTTTTATTATTTTCCTCTTCTATTATAGTTTCTAGTATTTTTTGTTTGTAGTTTTATTACATACTTTACAAGCACATAACATACATCACATCAAAGCTTAGAAGAATAAATAGTGTCCATTATATGCTGGAGTTGCAAGTGGAAATGAAAGGAAAAAGGAAACATTTTTAATGTACACTTTGATGCATCATGTAAAAAACGCCCAAACATAAATGAGTAAGTAGGTAAGTTCCTTCCACCACCACCACCGCAACAACAACCGTCACTAGATTTTCATATCATGACTCATTCCGTTTGTGCAATAATATAGTCTTTGTTCATTGTTGTTGATGAAATGCTAGTTTCTGGTTGCAGATTGCAGTTGCAACTAGAATGGCAGAAAAGCAGCGCAAAGATACAAAAAGTATTTAGAATTAGAGGAAACTGGCAGCGCAGCATCAGTTCTTTATATCTGCATACCAAAAATGTACCACTTACCTGATAAATTTATAAAGGAACAGAAGAGAAGCATTCATTTGATTTGCTCATCACATCGCACAAACAATTATTGAAAAGGATGACGATGATGACGACAATGGTGGATGGCGCCTCTTCAAATCTAAATCTTCTACGTTAGACCGTTTTTGCTTTCTAGTGCGCTAACTACGACCCAAATTAGAAGCACATACGTATTCAGATATAAAGGAAGGGAGTATGCGAACGAAAAGCATCCGCTTTTTTATTCATTGTTGCATTGCATTGTTATTGTTGTATCTTATTTGTAATTTGTAAGTATAATTCCATTACATTCCATAACATAACAATCACTATTTATCGGGTTGAATGAACAATCCTTAAATTGTTTGTTGTAATTGTTTGTAACCTAAATAAAATCTACTTATGATCAGCAATACTTAACTAATAATCCATGTTACAAAAAAGTCTTTGGTAAATTGCTTGCTCTGCTGCTGGCTAATAACTATGTACAGGTTCATTTACATCATGATTAAAAATGAAGAAAAAATTAGTAACAAATGTTAATTACAGGCTTGAACTTGACTGTATAAAAGTAGCTACCGTTACAATAAGCTGCTCCTATTGTTTCTTATTGTTCTTTTAGTAGCTAGCTGGCGATCTTATTTTGGAGAAAAAGATTGATTGATGCTGCTGTTGTCGATGATGTGCCTACTTAAGTACGACCTTTCAGAAAAAGGAACCAATAATAATGAATTGGCATTAAACAAAAAAGTTGGATTCTCTTCTATTCATCTAAGGCTAAGGTTGAGGTCATCTTATACTAGTACAAAAACTTAATAAAATACTACGCCATATCATCTACAAAAAACCTATTAGTAAATTACAGTCATAATCTTAAGTAACAATTAACATAAAAAAATCAAGATACAGCTAAAGTAGTAATGTTTCTGCTGGCACTTTCATTGTTCTCTTCTGTCGCTAATTTTGTGACAGTGACTTCTTGTAAGGAGTCAGTAGGATTAGTAGGAATGATTTCTTCATATGTTGGCGGTGGTGGAATTACAGAAGATTCTTCTTCCTCTTGTGTTGCTCTAGCTGGAGAAGGCATATTTATTGCTGTACTAAATGGAGGGGGCGGCGGTTGGTGCTGTATCTGAGTATGATTATTATTATGGCCACGGGTTGTAGTGGAATTCGCAGATGGAAGAAGTCTTATTGAAGCGACTCCATTTGGATCAGTTGGCCGCGGCAGGCGTATTTCGTAAATATCTAGAGAGAGGTGGCCACTATGCTGAGAAACCGTAGCTATCCTAAAAGTTCGCTGACCTGTTGTGCGGTAATGGTGGCGGCAATGGAAAACAAATAAAGCAAAGATAAATTTACCTTTCTGGAACATTGAAAACGCTTTTAAAAGTTATTTCTATTTTTGCATAAATGTAAAGTAAAAAGATCGTTACTGACTTGGCTTGATTGATTTGTTAGTTCTTACCATTCACAACAGTTTCCTGAATACGTGAGATGCTGTTGGATGAATCCTTCTTTGCAATACTCTTTCTTCGATACCAAGAAAAAATGGCGATCACCTAAAACGAAATTAATGTAATCGAAAAAAATTTATTTTACTGAACTTACTTAATCAATTTCGTAATTCTGTAACAGCGAAAATGTTAGTAAATAAAGAAAAGTTAAAGAAAAACCAACCATCAAGATTATCCCACACAAGACTAGAACAATCAGTGCTTGCGTCTGCATCCCCATTTTGAAACTGACTGGATGGGATTACAAATTACAAAAAGTAAGAAATATGATGAGATTACGATTACAAATTTACGATGATGGAAAACACTGGTATGGTAAATGAAATCTGCTTTTTTTTGCTCAGTCAGTTTTCCGTCAGTCAACCGTTTTCGTTCAATAAGTAATTGATCGATTTATTCAATATCATAATTTCTTGGTATTCTGTAACAAACGCGGAAGGACGCTGCTGCACAAATATCGTGCGCGATCGCGATATGCGTAAGCTTACGTCAGCCACAGACTAAAAGCTTTAGTTTAGTAAATAAAATCTTCTTCTTTTTTTACTCGATATCTATACTACCGTGTAAAACACGAGACTACAATACTAAATACGCTTTCAATAAAACAACAACAGCAGAACAGACGTAAATCCTAGAGTAAAAAATTTGTTTCACACACAAAAGTAACTTTTCACGCAACAGTTAGCAATTACATTAAAAATGTTAGCTTTCGGGAATTATTGTGTAATTTTTCGTTTCGCGTTAACTCAATATTTTCCTTTCTCTCTATCTCTATAACGTTTTTTATCAACTGACGCTCAAAGTGCGTTAACTAAAAGCTAACTTCACAAAAAACGAGCTTTTTACTGTTAGTTACTGATATTGCTGATCGTTGATATATCTAATCCTAAAATCCTAATCCTCCAGTTCCAGAGCTCCAGTAACAGCAGCCAGGCTCATGGCTCATTTTCAATCAAGTGAAACAAAAAATTGAATGGAAAAGTAAAGCTATTGGACAAGACTAATCCTCTTCTACTCATATTAATAATACTCCTCTTTCCACAAATCCTTCTGCTGGACAATTACCCATTTTCTGCAGACTAACACAATAAATAACCAACACCAACAACTAACATCCTTTACACTTTACACGAATTTCGTTTTATTTTGCTTTTTTGAGTTGGTTAAGTTAACCTTATATGAACTTCTTTTCTGTGTTTTGTTATTATTTACTATTTACTGATGATGATGATGGAGATGAGGATGAGGATGAAGAGGGTGCTGGTTAAAATCAAAAGAGATGCAACAATAAAATTTATTTTTCTCCATCTCTCTCTCTCTCTCTCTTTCTGAATGTTTATGTGCGCTACGCAGGCAAGGCAAGGCAGCAGGATCCATTACTTATTAACATTTATTACTATTATACGATCTCCTCCGGAAGGATCATCATCGTTCCTCGTTTCGTTATTAAGATAAAGTGTTGTTGCTGCTGACCCAACGCTGCTAAAACTAACAAACCAACAACCACCACCACCACACACACAGGAGCCAAGAACAATTAAAGTCATTGACGCGATTTTCATGAAAGATAAGCAATTGTTTTAGTACCAGAAATGTTCTTTCTACAATCGTCATCATCATCCTCACCAAAAGCATCATACATGGAAATTTTTATAAATATAAATATTGTGATATTTGATCTAAGCAAATGCAAAAAAGGGAAAAACTCAAATTTTATTTGTGTTTGCTCGTTCGTATTGTAAGTAAATAATTAATATTGAAATTTATGTAGGTGTGCGCAAAGTGTGCACTCTAAATTACACCTGTGGTTGTAAAGGTGGTGGTGGTTATTTCAGTTTATATGAAAACTAAAGTCTGTCACACATCACTGGCTCATGTTGACCAACTTCCGTTTTATTACCTTTTCCTTTCCTTCTGCCAATAATATTTATGGGGGTTTTTAATATATTTTCCTGACATTTGTTTTTGCTTATTCATTTCTGTTTTTAGTTTTCGTAAGAGATATAAAAATATAAATTCCCCGTATATGTTGTGTGTTAAATAAATTTATATTTCAAGTTTACGTATCTTCATAATCATATAGTAGCCTAAACAAGAAGAAAAAGGATGAGGTTGGGGTTATTTAAAGTTCATCATGTCATTCAGAGTTGTTATATACAAATTTGCAAAAATGAATAATATTATCATTATCGTCAATACGCAGAATTTTATCTGTATTTGCAGTACAGAGTACACACACATACATAACTGGAATATAAAATTATATATTTACTTTAAATTCAATGAAATTTGCAAAAGAAAAAAGATGAGCAAGCTTAAAATTCTCAAAAATGTAAATAAACAAACAAGACCAAAATGTTTACATTCAATATCATAATATTATTATTGTTATTATAAGGCTGAATTTGCTAAAACAGGAATGCATAATGATGATTTCGATTTGATTTATGATTTGCTAAATTTCAATCAGTCATACAGTTGTAAATAAATACTAAAAAAATTGAGTTACAACAGTAAACACTTGTCGTTGTCAACATTCCAGTCATTCGCATGTGAATGAGCCTACGGTTTTACGGAGACGCGAAGTTTTGAGGAAATACGTTTATTTGGCAAGAAAGAAGCTTGAACCTCGTGAGGATGACGGCAATAACAAGCTGGGAATTGCCGCTGCAGATTTCGTAATGTGTGCAATGTGCACGCTCAATCATTGGCAACGCCGCTGTAATTTTCGCTGAATTTTACTAATGAATCAATTCACACGTCTTATAATTTTTTCCAACTTCCATAGCCCAAATCAAACAATTGAGCGTTCCTCCTTTAACTCCTTCCGAACTTTTTTTTACTATTTGAAAATGGTTTTAAAATCTACTGTCTTTTGCAATCTGCTATAGCTTGATTTTGCTGTATATTTTGTCTATTATTTAGAATCAAACTCTCTCAAACAACAAAACATTTTAATGTTATTTAGCTTACCCGTTACGTTACAAGACTGGACTTTGAAACAGGATATTGTACACTTTTTTATTTGCAACACTTTTCCTTTTACTAACTTTCCCGTTTTTTCCTCACATACGGAAAGACCTTCTACTTAAATCCACCCTATTTGCGTTTCCTGGAACTCTTCTATTATACCCAACACCTCTATCTGAAGCTCTAAGCTTCTGTATTAAAACTGACTCTTGATAAGAGGGCGGCCTTTCAACTTCAGTATCAAAGTAACTTGGCTGAGGAGCATGATGTTGATGTTGATTATGAAGATGAACGTTGAAACTACTGCCTGCTGGAGACAAAGTTACAGGAGAAGTGGATGAAGCAACAGCAGCAGAAGAAACTCCTCCGATTCTAGAATTGGTACTCTGCCGAAGCTGTAATTGACGGAGGAGGGGAACTGTGATGGGTTGTTGCTGCAACTGATTAGCGTTATTATTACCGTTACTGTTACTGCTATTAGGATTAATATTATTCTGAGATGACAAAGATAAACGTTCCGTTGAGCTGTCAAAAATAGCAACTTGCGAGCTCATTAACAGACTTTGAAGACTGCTTAAATTACTAACGAATGGGCTGGGCAAATCGCTCCCACTCCCATGAAGAAATCCCCTTCCAATTCGCCCGGTATTGTTATACAAATTGAAACTTTGATGTCTGCTAACAAGGTAAGGTTGATGATGATGATGACGTTGAATATTATGTCGCTGATAATAAGTCCCATCACCTACTACGGTATTATGCCTGCCAAGCGATGTCCTTCCACTGACAACTCCACTACCACTACTGCCGCCGTGATTATTAGAAACAACTACTGGAGCACTGTTTCGTTGAGATGATGGAGGTAGAGGAGGATGTTCTCGCCTTTGCGTCACTGCAAGAACAATCTCATTTTCTCCAGATGGTCGCACTGGAGCTGCACAATAAAGATAACAACAAAACGACAGCTAGAATCAGGTAATGAGGTAATGATGAATTAGGCAATAAAACCAGCAATAATATTTTTTTCTATAATACAGTATAAAATCAAGTCGAATGCCAAACAAAAGGAAACAAATAAAAATGCTGCGTTGATGTTGCTGTTTGTTGCATTCGATTCGTTCGTGATAACACGGCACTGCACTACTGCTGGGAAGGCAGTGTCACTTCTCGACTGCGACACCACAAGCAACTTTACTGCACCCGACAAAAACTATTCTAATAGAAATGAAAATGAATTAAGTTGGCTAAATACGCATCTCTTCTCTCTGGTAGCGCAGTAAATTTATCCTGACATATATAGCATTAGTAGTAAGGTAAGTAAATACCAATACCAAAAGGAAAAATTTAAGCTTTTCCTTGTACCAGAGAGAGATTGCATTATACAATAAAATAGTACAAAAACATTAACACAAGACAACGAATTTTTTTATAATAAAGTGGATTATTTGAACCAGTTTTTTAAAAATAAACAGAGAATAGTAAAGAATGCATGCGCTTTGATATTAATGGAATTTTATTGTGTTTGGTGTTGTGTTGGTATATTATATAAACCTGTTATTTCATGGACTCGCTTCTTGCGATGAAATGCCCGACCACACATACTTCTTATTGTGTGCCTGTAACACTGGTTGGTACGCAAAAAAAAACAAAGAAAAAAAACGAAAGATTACATTTTCAGATTTTCTTGAGGAATCATTTTGTGCCTTAAGAGATGATCTTGAGATCTTAAAATACTAAACGTTTTATTTATAGATGAATAAAATATGGGCGTGATTACTTACGTAAATAATGATTCCAATCAGAAGTCCAACAAATGCACACGATAATAAAATTATTACAATAATCACAGAACTCATTATTGCATTATATTGTATTGAATATTATAAAAAAATTTCACTACTACACTACTAATCAATAATAGATTCTGTAAATAGAGAACAAAACTGTTTTCCGTAGAGATTCAATTTCAATTAAATACCTGTAAATTCCATTCACCGTTTTTGGAATATTATAAACTACCTATTTGCTATATACAAATAATATATTTCATCCTTAATTTAATTCATTTTTAACAACTGCTGCAATTTTATATTCTCCAGACAGGCTGATTTTATTATTTACGTTTGATTAATGTTTGCAGAAATTACGAGCGATGATAAGTTAGCAGACCAAAAGCATAATAATTTGCCTCTACCGATAAATTCACGCATAATGATAACGAACGATGTCGACGATGATGCTGATGATGTGCCTGTGCCTGATAACGGTTTTCATGTTGCGAGAGTACACAATGATTTGCCAACTCCAATCAATTTTGGTGACTAGAGCATCATATCCTTGATTTGGAATACGGTAATCCTTGCTGCTAATAAAATTAAATTGATAAAAAGGAGGAAAGTAAGGAGAGTCGAGCCGCCAAGCCAAAAGATTATAACTTTGTCTTGATAAGGAAGTTTTAAATAAATTGGCACAGATACAGTTCATTAAGATAAAAAACGGGGAGAACGCACATTATTTTGCTTTGTATTACTTTTAAAAAGGTTTTTATTGTGTTTCCAGGATTAATGACTCCTCTTTGGCTTAAATTACGTGTATCTAATTTGGAGTTAATTATGTAAATATTTACTAAATTAGTTATGTAATGTAATATAAATTTAACATTTGTTGTAGAAAAGTTATAAAAATCTAGAAAATCCTTCCAGGTCCTCATGTTTAAATAAATATTATTTGAACACAGAGCAGCTAAAGATTCGACTAAATTAGAGTAGTCGACTTTGCCGTTATTGACTAATTCACACAAACACATTATTATTATTAATCCACTTAACTAAATATTACTAAAAATGTAACTCACTTTTGAGTTTTTCTTATCTTTGACCTTCCTACCTTAAGTTTAGGTTATTTACACACCTATCTTACTTTAACAATTAAAAACAAGTCCATTATAATTACTATATACACATTATCACATTAAAAAATAAAAACATTTTTGTTACGTTCACTAAAACTCTGGATTTTTATATAAACTCGCAATAAAAAGTCTGATTAGCAGACGTGTCTTGCTTTTCTTGAGCTTTTAACGTATTTATTTGATTTTGCGAAAGATAAGCTTGATTTGTTTGTTGTTGTGCTTCTTGAGCCTTTACGTATTGTTCATAAGATGGTGGGGGAGCTTCTTCGTCAAAGTTAATGTTTACAACTGATTTTCGATTTTTAGGAACCGGAAGCTTTACAGCTTTACTGAATGTTGGAGGGGGTGTTTGGTAAACGAAGTTACGACTTAAGGGAATTTGGTAGACATGGTTTGCCATACGACCTATAAAAATTACAGAAATTATAAATGATTATTTCTTGAGTTCAATTCTTTTCCAGTTCAAATTGTGCGTAGAGCAGGAAATTTAGCAAATAAGGTAGATGATCGTTAACCTACCTAGGTAAGGTTGAGGTCGGCGAGCGACATTACGTACGACCGTTTTCTTCTCGTTGTACCGAAGCCACCATATTACTGCGACCTGTAATTAAACAATGCAATGTCATATTAGTAATTAGTTATTGTTCAATCCAATTTAAATCTCAAGTGGTTGTCCTATATTATATTATACAACTACCAACTATCATTGCGTAGTATTTTACAAAGTCAGGCTTTTTGAAGTAGCCTTAGGTAAGTGTTTTTATCATGGAGTGGAAAGTCTTATCAATATCAAGGAGGATTCTGATATGACCTTTCTTTGTCTTCCTTATCTTTCACCAAAAACGCCATAATACCTTGCGTAAATATAATTTTCTCTCGCATGTTCTCTTCACTTTCTCCCATCTGACCATTTATTTGATAAGTTTAACCAGACAGTAAACACATTACCCTTGAACACCACGCAATGACGGAATGGTTGTATAGTATAGTAGGAAAGGACATGGTTTTTTACAATACATACTACTACAATTTTTAATTTTAATTTTAGTACAATTTCTTAAATAAAATTTTAGTATTTTTCTTACAGCAACAAAAAATACGATTACTGCCAAAACTGCAACGTAAGGTGAGACGCCCATAATTGTCTCATTACATCAAATTGGTATTTTATAATAAAAATTACAGAGAAAATTTTTACAATTTTATTTAGTTTTTTATTTAGCCTTTTGTACAATACAGATGGCTTAAGTAGGTACCGTTACGATAAAGTTAGTAATAAAATCGGAATATAAATGATTCGTAAATAAGTTTATTCTGGTTCTGGTTCAGGACACCAACAACGTTTTTTTAATGTTCAATTAGCAACGATGAGTTCATGACTGCCAAAGGTTTGGGATTGAACAAGCCTAGGTATATATACCCGGTGAATAATTTCAACGAGTCCAGTCCAACAACCAAATGAGAATACCAGAAACGAGACGCTATTATTATGCGCTATTACGCCATACCGTCGTCCCATCTCTATCCACTTGAGAGATTAAAACATGACATGAGAGCCGTGTGGCTGGATGCTTCTGCTGTTTAAATAATATTTGTTTGTGAAGCTCAAAGAAAATACGCGATAATGGACAAAATCTGATTGATCGATCCACTTGTATTACAGAATACTACTTTTTTTATACAATAATACTCCCATTTTACACACGAGTCGAAGAAGTAAGTAAAGCACTCATCCTGGAGTGATGTTAAATCAACGATCAATTACTCATTTTTATTTTGCACCCATCTCAATTTTGAATTGTGAAAGTACTTGATGCATTTTATTATCAAAAAAGTACTTTCCATTATCCTTCCTTCTTTACGTTTTATGTTCCATGAAATCGTTTTTTGTTTTGGTATTTATAATTGGTCTTCTGTTAGGTAATTGCTTTCGAGTAGCGGATGACTTACTGTTGTTGCTCGGTAAAAAAATGAACTGTGAACTGACATTTGCCTCTTCAATTAGGATCAAGCTTGAGTAACAAAGCTCACAAGTGGTTTTTGTTTGCCTTTTAGCCACGTAGCAACTTACTATCTGTACTTACCTGTGAGCACTCCAAACTTTCCTATATAAAAATCAATCAATTTAAATGGAAAATGGGACTTAAATTTGCTTTTTGTTTGCGAATGCAGCCGTCAAATCCAAAATCCGAGAGGGAATAATGTTACTACAATTATTCCAGGGAATAGGAGAACAAAGGATTTTTCTCGTTGCCTGAGCTGAGTGTTTAGGTAGGTACATGAGTTTGGTGGCTGACGCATGCAATAAAATGCTTTGTTCTATTTTTGGGAAAAAGGTGAGAAATGCTCTTTGCATTAACCAAACTGATCCCTGCCCTATTCAAGCTGTCATTTTGTCTGCTCTTTAAAGAGCATAGTATTTGTCAAAGTCATGACTTTTCCTTCACGCACTAAATGGAAATTTCACATTTGAATTATCCTTGTTTTTAAACTGTTGGGGTTTTAAGGTGCAAAATTATTAAAATTGACGAAAATATACTCGTAAGGGAAGATAAGTGATGTTGAAGTTTTGAAGTTCTAATTAACAGCCTTTATGAATTTATTAATTCAAACTTATGTTTTAAATTAAAAAGAGAAAGTAGGAAAACAATTATACTGAACAACAAAAAAACTACTTTATGTAACAAGTAATTGACAACGCATGTATTGGGGCGACAACAATCTATCATACACATACTAATTTTTGTTTGTAAAATGCTGTAACTTTAAACAAAATACTCTAGAAATGTCCAGAAATTAACTCCATAATGTTAGGCCGGATTAAAAAGGGTCATATGGATATCTTAATTGTCATTTTAAAGGAGCTTGAAAACAAATAACAAACAAACAAATAACAAATAGTGAGTACACGCATGGATTTAGATTTGCAAATAACACTTTATATCGTTTTTAATGGATAACAAGGTAAATAAATCATTAAATGTTTTTGTACTTAAAGCTAATCAGACTCATATTTAGTTCCATTTATCTTGAATCTTCAATTCTGTATTAAAGAACGCTTTCAACTGCAAAGTCTGTTAGGGGAAGCGTGCATATATAAATGCCTACTACATACATACGTTTTGTTGTATACAAACTTGGATTTCCGTAAAATTCTGATTCATTACTCATCGCAAAGCTGAGACTATAGTTCCTATTTATTTAATTTATTTTCTTAAATTCTCAGCGTATTTCTCTAATAAACCGGTAAAAACTAGTGTTAATGGAAAAATTAAAACCAGATTGGAGCAAATATTTGATTTATGACGTTTTAAAATCATCGTTAAAAAATAAAAGCACACTTGAAGAAAAACGTCCTACTATCAAACGGTAAACACATCATCCATTGCTGCTAATAATGTGCGAATTCCTTTTTTCCAAAATAAATAAACTTTCTGACAAAAAATCTTGCTTTTAACTGTCATCCGCTGAAACGTTTATAGCTAATAAGGTTGTTTTAAACAAAGTTCATCGTATCGTGAAGTTATTTTGTAAATTAAAGTGATTTAAACTAGATCTGGAAGTAGAGAAAAAAATTAAATCACATATGGCAAATTTTTTAGCTCTTGTTTGGTCTCTAAACAGAACTGTTTTTTCGCAGACCTGCAACAACACTTTTTAAAGAAACGATCTCATTTTTCCAACAACAACAACAACATCAGTACATATGTAGTTTCTTTTCACAGGACTCTGCTGCTGCTGAGTTGACTCAAGAGGACTGTCATTGTCAGTTTACAAGGACGACAGAGGAGACGAACCACGGAAGTCATAGGTTCTTTTCTTGGTTTCCTTTTCCTGTTTCCGCCTTTTCCCTTTCCTCGTCTTCATTTTAGAAATTTCTCCTCATCAACATTTCCAACAACTTCCTCAATATAAACATCATCGTGTTTAGTTCAGTAAAACCGGCTTAAAATTATATAAAGATGAAATAAGCAAACCAGAAGTATTATTATCACAATCATTTATAAAATAACATTATTATTTTCCAGGTCAGTGAGTGAACAATTTGGTTGAACTTCTTCCTTCAGCATTTCAGTATCTCTCTTTATCTTCCGTTGATGCTGCTGTTGTAGTGTCGTTTTTTCCAACAGAATGAATTAGGTAGTCATCATACGAAGGTGGAGGCTCTTCTGGATCAATGTAAGAAATAGGAATGGAGTTTAGCAAAGCGGAGTTAAAGGAAGGAGGTGGAATACTCGGTCTGGAAGACCTTCCACCGGTGGAAATTATCGAGTCGGGATAACTACCCCGGTGTTGTTGTTGATGGGGAAGATGCGCGTGTGGCATGTGAATTTCGTAAATGCCTAGAGCTAATCCCCCTCCGTCTTGGTAAATTGCAGTAACGCGGGTTGGTCTACTATCGTCTAGGTCTTGGAGAGATCGTCTTGATGCTTCAGCTAAAATAATATCAAAAATATAATAATAATAGGGATGATGATCATACTTAGGGATAATTGGAGACAGCGACAGTACCACGTGAATAACTCATGGAAAAGGATATAGTAAGAGAATGCTTAGGATGTTGATGACGATGATGATGATAATAGTCTCATTAATCCGTCAACATAAACACTTACAAATATAAAATGCTTGTCTCCTTCTGGCCAGCTCTTCTAATGTCATTTGCTCTTCACATCCTTGCCTGATTTGCCGGCAACAGGCACTCATCAGCTAAAACAATTAAGAGAAAAATGGAATCTCATTAAATTAAGAATCTAGACTTAGACTATTACTCTATGGACTCTTTTTGTTAGCAACTAGATACTTATGTAATTTAAGTAATTAAAAAAAGTAAAAACTTTTGTTTTCCTTCCCAATAATAATATTTTTTACTTACGATAAAAAAGATTACAATAACGACCATAACGATCACAACATTTGACATGTCCATCTTGGTCGTTGCTGCCGCTGCAGTATCGTCCATTTAGGGAAATCGGGTTAAAAGTTTAAGAGTTAAGTTATTTATGAGCATTTAAGACTAGTTCAGCACTTCCTCCTCCTACTTACTTAAACTTACAGATAAATATAGAAGAAAAGTAGGTAATTGCTCGTCGTGCTCAGCTCGTAAAAGTAAAAACGTGTTTTAATGCGTTTCGTGTTGTAATCCAGCTAGCTGGCATGACAGAAATAATATTGCACTCTCACACTCGCACTACTACTCGTTGTTATGATTGCGTAATTACATGAACTTCAGCAGATTTCTTCTTCTTTTGTCAGTTACAGTCGCGCGCGGCTCATCTCATTTGATTCCCGTGGAAAAAACTTTGTTGATTAGTAAGTAAATCACTGACTGACTGAATTGAAAAAGCTTTTCAAACTTTGTTGCTCGTTGCTGCTCGTTGAAACGTCTTTTGTAATTCAGGAAGACAAAGCGAACTCCATCAACAACTATTTTTCCCGGTACCTGTGTTAAGTAAAATAAAAACAGGTCAAAAAAAATTTTTTTTAGGAATGTAAAATAAAATATTATGCAAGAGCGCAATCTAATGTAAGTTTTTTCAGGAGTACGGTGGATTACGATTACGTAGTATTAATTGCCACTCTTAATTATGAAAGATTTCACAGCTATTGCACTCACGTAAACTTGTTAAATAAATGCTTTCAAGGTAAAACGAATTCGTTGACTGGTCAATTTAGCAAGTTTGGTTTGTTGAGACAATAAAATTGCTTTTGCTTTCATAGGCTCAGGTTGAACTTTTTACCTATTTTTGGATGATTTTTCTTGAACTCTTAGAACTTCCAAAGTCAAATCTATTTTTCTCCAGCGCTAATATTCACTGCATAATCGTAAAATCTAGGATGATGTAACAGAAACAGAAGTTTCTATAAAACCGACATAAACACAACAGAAATGTTGCTGACTTAATTTCAATGCATGTGAACAAATCGCTGGGAAAATGTTGACTAACTTACTATTTTAGCCTGTGCGCTATTTCCAACGACCAACGCAATACCAAAAAAGTAAGTAGAATCTACCTAAATAGTAAAAATGTGTTGTTATCTGAATCTCCTGAGGTAGTAAAAAATGCACCTTACTTAATTTTTTGTGAGAGAAGACAAGAGTCAGTAAAGGTAAGTTACTGGTACAGTATACGCAAGCAAGCAAGCAAAGTCACATTAAATCAAATCACATAATAAAACAAAGGAGCAGCTTTAGCATCATTATTGCATGGCACACACCAATACCTTTTCTTGCCTTTAACTTTGACCAGCATAAAATAATAATAATAAAATGTTTTCCGTTCGCCAATAATAAAAAATCCTGTCCAGTCAAGTCAACAACAAAGTCATTTCGTGTAAACCTTTAAGCTAAATGTACATAACATAAACATAGTAGTACCAAAGTAGTACTACAATAGATAAATTCCATGTGCACATTTATTGAAATTTTTTTGTTGTTTTCTTCTTCAGCCAAAAATAAATTGTCTTGAGAGTGAGCGAGTGAGTGAGAGGTTACGATACGATAATAACAACATAAAATGTAAGTATAATTCATAATACTACGTAGGTAAGTACGTAACGTAACCCACTCACTCACCTTATCTCTCACTTTTCTTACTAAAGGCATGATAATATTAAATGCAATATGAGCCACCATTACTTAAGTGGTGATATTACAGCTATCATGAAATCATTGCTGCTGCTGCTGCAATTCATTCTTCTCATCCAGCAGCAGCATTCTTTTGCAAACTTCTACATAGTTCTACTTCTGCAAAGCAATTTTTTTCTCACGACGAGAGTCAATCACAAATTCGCAAACAACAACAACAGAATGGAATAGGTCTGACTCTAGCTCTGGTTGAAAAGACGTTTTTTTATCCAGAAAAAAACTTGACTTGACTTTGACTTGGTCAATGCGATACGATGTTTGGGATTTACTATATAACCTATGCAGAATAGATAAGAGTGAAGTAGTTGAGGCCTAACCTAACCTGCATCAATAAATTTTTGCTGGCTCAATATTTATTACTCGTCAAAAATTATCAGCCATTTCTTATTTATGGATATTCAATTACTAATTTTCATACGGCAAGTCAATAACAAACAGCAACAAAAGCGTCAACACAATAAACCGAAGCCGAATGCAAAATCCGAACTAAGCTGCTTCACGAAAAACGCCTGTCATTCCCAAACTAAAGTAGTATTTTAAGCTTACAGATATTACTGCGCAACTAATTCGGGGGATCAATATTAATCAGGTTTATAGACATTGGACAAGACGAAGAAGATTCGTCATAATATTACTCAGAATACTATGCACTGTACCTGTAAAGACACACCACGCGACATGCAAGAATTTACGCTTCCAGGAATGATATATTAAAAAGGTAAATGTAAATGTAATCCAAACTCCAACAAAGCGATGCTTTGGGTTGACTTCGCTTCACACAGATACAAGATAAAATCTTTGTAGCAACAGCTAAGCAGTTACACGTTACACACCCTCTACCACAATAGCAAAGGCAACAAGCTTTACTCCTGTTCCAATTCCAATTAATGGCATTTTTTTGTCTTTTAAAGCCTATTACGTGCAGAACGATTAAGCAAAGTTATTTAGTTCCTTATAGTAAAAAATTTCATTTTGACTCTCGTCTCATGTGTTTTTACCATCCAGCCAATCTTCTAATGCAATGCAATGCAATTTGGCTAATCGTAAGCGTACACAACATACAATACAATATTATTTCATCGTTTTGTTGTTTAATGCGTTGTTTGTTGTCCATTTTTTATAGTTGTCTTGTCAGAGAGGAGTTGCAAAAATTATTGTTACGCTTAATTCCAATTGTCTGTAGGTGGTAAGGTGGCAAAAAAGGTAAGTTGATAGCTTGAGTTTCAGAAAACGTTTATTCTCCCTTCACAAAACTAGTACCTATACCTTTTATTTAGCGAGGAGGAGAAGGAACAAAAAACGCGACACAAACTCGCACAATCATTAGATTTTGCATGGTAGAGCAAAGCAAAAGCAAATTTAACATCAGCTAGTAAGTAAGCGGCAGCAATCCCCTTTAGCTTTGGTTATACGCACAGTGCACTCGAACAAAAAATTAAGGACATTTTTTCTCCAATTCTAAGTTTTTTATACTTAGTTGACTGCAACTTCAAGATCAAGACGAAATTATTTGTATTAATCTTTGGTAATCTTACTACTCTTCTTATGTTTCCTTTCTTCCTTCTTCCAATTCTTTTCTTGGCTCAATTAATATTTTTCACAAACACGCTTGAAATTAAGCCGTGTCAAAAACTGAACATGTGCGTGGTAACAGGATATACGATAACTTTTTTTAATCATTGGATTAGGTTGCTGGATATAGACAGGATTGTGATATAAGTTATAAGTATACAAGGAAACAAAAGTCACTGCACTGCCACGACAAGCCACCGCTGCCTTGTTCTGTCAACCGCAGAGTATTTGACGAAACTCTCCCACAAGCGATCTATAATAAAAATTGAATAGATTCTAAGATGTCGTTAGTTAAAATCATTAGGATTAGGAGCAGGTTCCAATCCCAGCTAGGAATCAACATTATTCACACTAAACTAAAAATATTCCGATTCCGTGTGGTGTGGTGGCTTGCTGGCTTCTTAACGACAGCGTTATTACATTGCGCTACGTCATATTATGTCAGTCGAAGTCGAGACGTCGTTTTTAGCTCTTTTTCCCTAATGATCTTCCAGTTACTTAAGTTTACTCGTAGTCGTAACTTGAACTGAACTTATACATATTCAACAGTAAAAATTGAATTTATTTTGTCAATCCCACGACATAAATTAGTTTCCTCACATCACTTATTTTGAATAGATGACGACGGAGGTGCGGTAAAAGAGTTGAGTAGTAGAGAAAGAATAATCAGATCATTCAACATTGATCATAAAATTTCAGCAGGGAAACCACTACCACAAGCAAAACCAACGCTTGATGTAATGCGTTAGAAAAGAATACGCCACTACTACCGCACTACCTCCTCCAACTTCGCACGCGGATTGATCTGTTCGTGTCAGATGGAATTGTTGCGGTTGCCTCTGGAATTTTTCGGTTCTGGAAATGAAAAAGTTTTTCAACTCATGGAGTAAAAATAATTCACTTCAATCACCAATTCCGGGCTATTATTGTAAGATTTCTTTCACGTTGTTGATGAGTGTGAAGAATTCTATCATTAAGTAGTAAAGTAAAATCAAGAAATAAAAAAATCGCATTTAAACTGAAACTAAATTTTTAAAAAGCAGGGTAAACTTTAATTTAAGACTGAAGCTGTGTGTACGTACCTAACACAACACGAACAGTGATGGGAATGTTATGCGATCACGAGTGATTAAAGCTGATGATTCTTTCTTCTTAGTTTGCAAATAAATCTTCAATATAATCGTTGCAGATTCTATAAATTACATGACAGAATGAATGAAGCTGCTGTTGCTGCTGGAGAGGATTTTGCAGACCCATATTTAGCCGTTGTTCGAGCTGAACTATGTTCGAGGCAATAAATCTTGTAATATGTAACACAACACGTGTGTGATTTGTTGTAGGATAGCAAGTTAAATTAAAGTAGGAATGCCAATGTCATTGCCATTACAGTAGAAGACTGTTGAGAGACGTAAAATGATGATCATTCTTAACATTATTCATATTATGAAAGAAATTATTGTATAATTAGCAGATCGCTTTTTAAAAGCTGGATTTAGT